>PVIH01002893.1:0-175016 GCA_004025045.1 Sigmodon hispidus
TGAAGAGCACTTTTTCAGGTGCCTTTCAGCCATTCGTAGTTCCTCTGCTGAGAATTCCCTTTTTAGATCTGAACCCCATTTTTTGATAGGGTTATTCAAGGTTTTGGGATCTAAATTCTTGAGCTCTTTATATATCTTAGAGATCAGTCCTCTATCACTTGTAGGGTTGGTGAAAATCTTTTCCCATTCTGTAGGCTGGGTTGCCTTGTTCAGCCTTGATAGGAGGGTTTGTGCCTAGTCTTATTGCAACTTGTTATACCATATTCAGTTGAGATCCTTGCGAAGCCTTCTTTTTTGGCAGGGGAGAGAAATGGAATGGGTGGGTCTGTGGGAGAGGGGAGGTGGAGGCTGCTGTGAGGAGTGGAGGGAGAAAAACTGTGGTAAATATGTAATAATATATGAGAGAGAATTTTTTAACTTATTTATTTATTTATTTGCCTAGAACTGGAACTACAGACAGATGTGAGCTGCCATGTGGGTGCTGGGAATTGAATGACAGAGAAATTTTTTTTTAAAAAAAGAAAATATATGTGCCAACTTCTCAGGCTTCCTTGGACAGAACATGCAAGCAGGCTACCTAGGTTCCTTCAGTTAATTGTCTAAAAGGGACAGATATGAGAAACAATTAGCATTGTTAAATAACATCTAAAATTGCTGGCATTAGGATGACAGAGTAGGGGTACAGTATCATGCAAGTGAAGCAAGGGGTATGGGTTGTGTTTGGAGGTCATGGCAATGAGGCAGGCCTCAACACGTTCTCTCTGCGACATCTTTCCTTCTTATATATATATATATAACCTTTCCTAATAGTTTTATTAATTAACAATTACTTTGTAACAATTCTATCATTGCTTGAGTAATCTTACTGGGAATGAAGAATTATTTCTGCTGGACATCCCAAATGTATGAAAGCATAAATTATAGTCACCAGGTTACCAGGAACACATCTCTCTAATATGAAATGATGTGTTAAGGTTCCTTTCCCCTACATAAGTGGCCTTTCTGCGCATAGAGTTTCACTTATCTTTAAATACCTATAGCTCATCAGTATTTGGATTATGGTAGGAGACAACATTGGCCTGAATTTAGCCTCAACTGTTCCTTTTCCATGGTTTTCAAGTAGTTTTCCTGTATCATTTTATTTTTTTGTACAAATTTCTTTCCTGAGGGAAGCAATATATAAAACAGCTTGCAGAATTCAGGAGCCCAGAATGTTACTACTCTTTTTTTTTTCAAAATTTAAATAACTTTATGGTCAGTATTCTATACATATGCTTAGCCTGTATCAGTTCCCAGAGACCTTTTTAAAAGTTAATTGTTATGAGAATTTCATTCAAAAGTACTATATTTACATTGTTCTCACTTTTTCTTTTTCTATCTCTAACCCTGTCTGTGTCCCCTACCTAACTCATGATTTATTTTAAAATTATTATTGTTTTCTATGTAATATATATGTACAGATAGGTAGATAAAAGATAAAATAGATAGGTAGTAGAAAGATCATAGATACATAGATGATAGAGAAAAGGTAGATGATAGACACACACACACACACACACACACACACACACACACACACATGCTTGGGGCAGTCAGTGTTTTTTGCTATCTCAATGTGTTTCAAACTGACTTCCTGGAACTGGATAACCTATCAGGGTGTTTGTGAATGGAGAAGATACATTCTCTCTCCTTTAGGAGTCATTAGCTTCCTGTAACTCTTCACCTAGGGGTGGGATCCTGTGATATTTCACCCATCTATATCGGCAGGCCAACTGGTGCTGTCATTTTTTAGGTCTTGTCTAGGCAATTATGTTCTCTCTTTTTTTCTTTTTATCTTTTCTCATACATCATAATGGCAGTTTCCCTTTTCCTACTCCTTCCTGTCCCTCCTCTGACATCCCTTCTCCCCTGATGTACTCATTCTCTGTTTTCCTTCAAAAATAAAAAAATAAAGAGCAGGCCTCTCAGAAATACCCATCAAATCTGGCCTAATGAGATGTAATATGACCAGGCACAGTGGTTCTCTGCATCTACTCCCATCAATTGCCTGATGAAGCCTCTCTGATGACACTTGGGCTAGGCACTGCTGTATGAGTAGAACAGGAAAGCATTAGGTATCATTTCATTGCTTCCCCCATCCAGTTGTATTTGGTTCTATCCTGGGTCTCTAGGCTGCCCTATCTCATGTTCCACCCATTCAGTCAGTGTCAGACATGTGATCCCCCTCTCCAGATGTGGACCTCAAGTTGGACCAGTCATTGGTTGGCCACTCTCATGAGCTTTGTACCCAGCCTATCTTGCAAGCAACATGGGCAATTCTTGAGGTCTCTTGGTTATAGCTTTCCTGTCAAATATAGATAAACATTGTTTCAGATCAGACATGCTGTTCCTCTGGCTCTTAAATTTTTTCCACTCCCTCTTTCATGATGTTCTGCACTTGTTAAGAGCTGGGACTGTATTGCAAGTGTTCTATGCATATTCTTAGCTTGAATCAGTCCCTAGAAGCCTATTTATTTAACATGGCACAGATAAACATCACATTTCTGGGATATAAAACAGAGGTTAGCCCTAGGCTATGAAACTACCATCCTGGGTAAGGTATCCCTGATAAAACTAGTCAATCAAGATGAATAAAATTTTCATATTGATTGAGAAATTCAAACCTGAGCAATACCATTTGTATCTATTATATTTCTCAATATCTCCATCAAATTTCCAGTAAATATTTTCTTTTTCACTTTTACCACTGCTTGGCACTAATAAAATTGAAGAGTTGGAAAGATAAAGACATATTTGTCTTTGAATTTCATAACAAAATGTGCTGTTGCAAACATTTGAACTAGCCCATTGCTTTGACTGTAGAGGGAGTTGGCTGGTAGAAGAAACTTAAAGAAATAGCTCAAAATAGAAAATCAGTTTTTGATTTGCTTCTAAAATATCACATTAAAAATATCAATAAATCTCTGTGAACATTCATTCATATGTGAGAATGCCGATGACACGTGAAGAAAGGATGTATTTTAAAGCATTTTCTCTTGGTTGAAACAAATTTGAACACTAAATAGGAATAGGAAACCCTGCTTAGACTCTACCAGTTACAATTTTTATGGTTTATTGACAGTTATTCATCTTTTAAGGCCTCTAATTTTTAACTCATGTCTCTGCTTCTTGTATTATACTGGTCATGGCCAGCCTTGGATTTGAGCTGAGTGAGTGAAGAAGAAAAACAGAGGATGCAAATTTAAATGTTTGGTACTTTTATTTTTATATTTGTGTGATGAGTGTATACAGAATAACATATATGTGTATGTGAAAGTGGTTATACACATGTGAGACATTATCATTAGGAGTTATCTTCCACAGCTCTGCACTTTATCTATTGAGGCAAAGTCTCTACCCAAGACTAAAACTTACCAGCTTACTCAGTGGATCTTCAGTTCTGGAACTGCCACCATACCTATCTGCTTTTTACATGGTTTTGGGGATCTAAACTATGTTATACATGCTTGTATAAAAAATGCCTTGTTCACTTAGTTATGTTCTGTCTGAACATGTACTTCTTAGTGACATCATTCTCAGAAACTTGAAATAAAAATGGATGGTTAGAGTGCTAATCTGCTGTAGAGTTACATGTGTTTCATACTTTTGTATGGCTGCCTGGCTGTTTCTTCTCATTTTCTACTTTCTATAGGTTCATGAACTAAAACTTAGAATATTGATGACATACATCTCTTGACTTTACCAGAATTGATGTTTCATGGGTGCAGATAACTTTTGGAAGTAACAAGCCACTGTTATTCTGGGTTAGTTCATCCCTGCAGGAGAGGCTAAGTAGATAAAGTAAATGTGTATGCTGTCTGAGCACATTTGATTTTTTTGCTGTTACATATGCAAAATGAAGACAGAGCCAGAAGGAATTTGGCTAAATATTCTGTATGTATTTGACCTGTTTTCAAGAGAATGGGATTACACTGTGGCTCTGGCCAAATAAAGGGCCTTTCAAAAGGAAAAGGCATGAGAAGATACACATTCTCAAGCCTAGAGTTAAAAAAAAATCTTTTGAGAGTTCAAGGCCCCTGAAGATATAAATTTTATGAGATAAGTAGGTGTGTGAAGAAGCTAAAAGTAATTTTATTTCTTTTGTTACAAGTTTGATTTGTGTTGAGAACAATTGGTACTCTCACATAATTAAAACAGTTCTGACATTTTTGGTGTGTTTCATTGTTGGGCTATGCACAGAATGTTCTTACTGTCTTTGTTAATGTATTTTGAATAAAGATGGGTTTTATATTCATTCTGACCTTGTGATACTACCTTGAGCTGTGGAGTACTGTACAAAAAAATAAAGAAATTTTACAATTATCAATCTTGTCTATTAATGTAAAAAAAATGCTGATTGCCAAAAGGGAAATATATTTTGCACTACTCTAAAATGAGTGACAATTTAGCCTTTGCAAATTATCTTCATAAGGGCAATGTGGCAAGGGAAAATCTGCAATGTTGTGGTTCCTGTGAATATGAGCATATTACTCATGATTTGATCATATTTGGGGGAAATAAAATTAGTGACATTTGTCAATAGTAATATACTCTTTTCCATTTCTGTTCACTTTTTAAAGCAAAGAAACAGGATGTTTTAAGAAAAGAATGCTTTCAGAAATTTAAATATACATTTGGTTTAGAAAGATATTATATATGTTTTCTTCCCAGAGTACTTATTTCATGAGTTTTGTTGAGATTAAATTAACGTATTGGATTTTCTGCCTTGGTATATCAATTTGTTAACTTTATAAGTAACTTTTAAGACTATGACCAAATCTTTTTAAGGCTTTGAATAGTCAATGTGGAAGTTATGAATTCCAAACACAAAGCTCAGACAATTCACCGTCGATTGTGACAGCTCTCAGCTATGATTCATTAGAGTCTCATTTCTAGTAGCTATTAGATCTACTGTGAGTTAGATGGAGGAAATTAGACAAAGCAAAGGTTTTTGAATTATAAAAACACTCTAAGCCTGGGAGATTCAATCTTCATGTTTTTAATTTTTGAGATTATAATATAATTACATCATTTCTGCTTTCCACCCTACTCCTTGGTTACTTTTAAATTAATGGCCTTCTTTTCCTTAATTGTATACACACACACACACACACACACACACACACACACACACACACACACACACACACACCTGCTTAGCTGGTCTAATACTATTTGTATCCTTGAGTACTTCCTAAGGTTCTTGTTGAAGCTGGGAAATAGGTACAGCTATTTCTTCCAGGTTAGCTGGGTGCTTTATGTTGTGGTTGATAATAAAAATCAAGGTTGGAACAATGGATATGTTCCTTGTATCTAAATTCTTTTTGTACAAGGTGAATACATTTCCTAACTGTCCCATGTGAAGCCATCTGTGTCTGTATCAAATATCCATTCATGTTGATGGCTCAACTCTCAGCTGTTACCAAACGGTTCATTGTAGTTTTTCCCCTTGCTTGTCTAATTTAGAAGTCTGATATTCAGACCCTTGGTTGCTCCTACAGATCATTCATTTACTTAACATTTCATCTGAGAGAGAGGCTGGGGTAGAAATAGTTTTCAGAAGTTTTAATCTTTAGTTTATACCTATTGCACAGAACAGAATCAGAATGATTATGCACATTTTCTTTTGTCTTGAGTCTTACATATTTTTCTAAACACGTCTTTTCTAAATTTGTTTAGGTTAGACTTGTTCTTCTAGTTTCACCTCCTTCACTAATGTTATTTTATATATTTATAATATATCTAGATTCTTTTAGACAAATTTTGCATTTTCTTCTTGAATTTCTTGATTTTTTGACTAATACTCTGTAATTTGAATTCATTAAGGCATAGTCTTTGTTCTTAAAAATTCTATGGGTTTCAACAAATGTATATAATAGCATAAAAATGTTTGCACCGACCTAAAAAATTCTGTGTTTCTTATTTGAATGTCTCCCCATTTGCTGACTGCCTGGCTTACGATGAACTTCTTATTGTATCTCAATTTTGCCTTTTAAATAAAATATCCTACAGGTTTATACAACATATCACTTTTTCAGATTGACTTCTTTTGCTTAACAATATATATTTAATGTTTAAATGTAGTCTGGAGCTGCTAAATAGCTCATGCCCATTTTATCAGGGAATAATACTTTATTGTTAAATAAGCTATTCATCTGTTCAAGGTCATCTTGACTGCTTTCATTGTGGGACAATTATGAGCATAATTTTTCTAAATAGATGTGAGTACAGGTTTTTGTGTGAATATAAATTTTCAGATCTCTTGGTTGAATGCCCAGAATTGCAATTGTCAAATTGTGTGTTAAGATTATCTTTGGCATCATAAGAAACTACCTGAAACTAAGTACAATGTGATGATGCTTTTTCAACAGCAGTGACACAATCTGCCTGTCTAGCATTCTGCACAGATATTTGCACAGTCATTTAAAAATACTTTGTTATAATGCTAAGTGTGAAATGGTACCTTCTTGTTTAATTATTTATCATTCATGTTTCTTCTTCAGTGAAGTGTTAGTTCAAACAATATCTTCCCAGTTTTTTCACTTTTATGTTGTTTTACTGCTGAAGTATAATAATTTTTGTATATAAAAACTTGTAGATACATACATTGTGGCTAATAATTCTGCAGTTGTCTGAATACTTTGTCTCCCAGAAATGGCATTTTTAATTTAGAATTTTAAAATTTAATAGGCACCAAGAAGAAGAAATTTACCATTTTCTTCTTCTTGAATTATGTTTAGGGTCATCCACTCTGATTTCAAATTTGTATGCAGCATAGGTCTATATAGGTTCAACTTATGCATATGAACATATATTGTTATGGTAGATTCAGTTAGAAAGATGATCCTTTGTTCATTGAATTGTCTTTGCCAAAGTCACTTGGTCAAATTTATATAGTTCCAATTCCTCTGGTGTCTGTTTTGATTTTTTTCACCCAATAACATGCTACAATGATCATTGTTGTCTTATAGTAAATTTTCAATGAAGGTAATGTGTCTTTACCAAGTTTGTCTTTTTTAGATATTGTTATGTCTACATATTTCCTTTCTAGATAAACTTTGGAAGTAATTTTTTTCATAATGAAAATTAGCAAGGAACGACCTTCATTGAGATTGTATCACATCCATAAATCATCTACTGACATTTCAGTGATTGTCTGCCAATCCATAACCATAGAGCATCTTCTCTATTCTCTTTAACCATTTCACATTTGATATATTTATAGCTAAGTATTTCTTCCCTCTCTTCCTTTTTGGTGCTATTATTAATACTATCTTTCAAATTTTATGAATTCAGTGATTTTATTTAAAAGCTGACTTTTATATCTCTGTGTGCATAATCTTTGAATTTTAAAAGTTTATTCTCTCACATAATATAGCCAGATCACTGCCTGCTCTACTCCAAACCTCCTCACACATTTTTCTCTTCCTCAGATTCATTGCTACTCTATTTCCATTAAGAAAACAACAGGCCATATAATTTTGAATCTAAAGACATAGCTGTTCCAGCCATATAATTTCCAGAATATTTTTATTGATTCACTCAATTTTTATTAGGAAAATAATTTTGTTAATGAAGTCAAGTGGGTTATTTTCTTTACAGAATGTACACCTGTTGTACTTTGAAGAAGAATGTCCTCTACAGGCTCAATATTTGACTGCTCGGTCCTTAGTTGGTAGCTTGGGAAGAATTGGGAGGTGTGGCTTTGATGAATGATGCGGGCCACAGGCACTTAGAGTCTTTCAAAGCCTCTTACCATCCTTGGTTCTCTGTGTCTCCTTCCTGCTTGCAGTTAGAGATGAGAGGTTTCAGCTGTTCTCACCACTATGTCCTCACTTCATCATCATGAATTCTCCCTCCCTGAAGCCATAAGCCCAAGTAAATTCTTTTTATGTTTTTAAATAAATCATTCCCTGGTCATGATACTTTATCATAGCAAGAAGAAAGTAACTAATACAAAATAGATTCTTTTCTTTATATTATATATCTTTTATATTATGTATCTTTTATTCTGTGATAAATTAAGACTCCCATTATACTGTTGAACAGCCGGGCTCAGATATAATATTCTAAATTTTTATTTTAGTAGAAGACTCAAGTCTCATGATTAATTGTAACGTCAATGTCAAACTTAACCTACCTTGGGAATCCTTGTCCTTTTGGGAGAGAGGATGAGGAGGGGGAGGCTGAAGACTTAGTGGGAAGGATTGGGAGGAGGGAAGGGAGGGGAGCAAGGGAATGCATGGATTACAAAGACTTTATTTTATAAGTAAAAAGTTAAAAAAAAAAAGAAATATTCTTTACCAAAGGGTAGATGTCTATTCAATACTTTTTTTTTTAACCAACAATGTTGTACATTAGTGATAGATTTTTTTGTCAAATGTACTTTCTAAATGGATTGTTATATATTTAAATTTTGGTCAGTGATATTATGATTGTATTTATTGAATTTTGCTTATTGAACCAGTCTTATAGAACAGGAATAAATCACATTTGGTCAATATGTGCAATTAGAAAACATACATTTTTTTCTTTTAACATATTACTAAGGACTTTTGCATTTATATTTATAAAATATATTGGTCTATAATTATAATTTTTTTCTTTGGTTTTGGCAAATCCTAGCCCCATAGAGTGAATTTAAAATTTCTTTACTTTGTTTCTATTTTCTAAAAAAAAAAATGAAGAATTGACATTTTCCTTCCTTAAATGCTTTCTAGAGTCAACACATCAAACATCTGGGTGTGATGACTCATGCTTTAAAGTGTTTAAATATAAGTTCTCTTTCTTTGCCAAGTATTGAGCAATTCAGACAACATTTTTGTGTGAAATATGATAATTTGCTTTTTATGAAAAGAATACGAATGATAATGAATGTCTTTAATTCTAGAATTTAGGAGGTTAAGACAGGAGCACGATTCAAGGCCAGCCTAGGCTGACTATTGAGATCTTGCCTCAAAACAACAAAACAAATTAAACAAGAAAAAGAAAGTACTTATCTGCAATAACACTTTCTATTGTAGTAAAGTGATAAAACCATGAAGAAATACCTACTCCCTTCCTCTTTGCCTTTTCTAGTCTTTACAATTAGTTCAGGTATTTGTAGATAACTCGTGAAGAATTCTTGTTTTATAGTTATTTTTAATATTTTATAAAATAGTTTATTCATATTTTATGCACATTGATGTTTACCTTGCATGCAGGTCTATATGAAGGTGTCAGATTTTAAGAGTTACAGACAGTTGTGAGCTGCCATGTGGGTGCTGGGACTTGAACCTAGCTCCTCTGGAAGAGCAGCCAGTGCTCTTAATCTCTGATCCATCTCTCCAGACTCCTCTTTTTAAATTGGTTCTCTTAGTCTTTGTCTTTTAGTCAAGATTTCTAGACTGTTCACATTTAAATTGATTGTTTGCCATAATTGGATTAATATTTACTACTTTTGTACCTTCTGTTTACATTGCATATTGTTTTTTGTTCTTTCTTTTGTCTATCCACTTAGCATATACATTATATTTTTTAAAGGAAATAGTTATTTGTCATCCTGGCATTTACAACATACTTTTTTTTTTTCTCGAGACAAATTTTGTCTGTGTAACCCTGGACCATCCTGGAACTCACTCTGTAGACTAGCCAGGCCTCATATTCAGAGATCCACCTGCCTCTGCCTCCCAGTGCTGAGATTAAAGGCATGTACCACTACTGCTTGCCCACAACACACATTCTAATGAACCCAAATACTTCTAAAAATAACATGGTGCTTTCATATTTTGCTGCATCTGCCTGCCAGGATGTTCTTGATTTCTCTTTATAATATTACTTTCATGTTCACTATGTCATAATCATCTATTACCTGGCTAATGATGAGTACAGTTGTTTTTTAAATCAGTTAAGAATAAAAATGAAAGGCTGTAGTTTTATTTTATTTTATTTTATTTTGTCTTTTTTTCTGTATATAGACTCAGATTTACAACAGTATTTTCAATGTTTCTGTAAAACTTCTTTGAACAAATTTCAAGGCTGGCCCAGGAATTATAAAATCTTCCAATCTTGTTTGTCTAAAGAGGTTTAATACCTATTTCCTTTTTCAAGATGATCTTGTCTTTGATTGTTTACAATAGGTACATGACATGCCTGGGGGGTGGACACTTTATTTTGTTTGATTTAATTTATCCTGTTTGAGTTTCTCTGACATTCTTAGTATCATTTGGTCTTCAAGTGTCTTATTTATTTGGCAAAGTTAATGATCAATAATATTTCATTTACTTCTAATCTGCTTTCTCTTTGTTGGTCCTTTGGTATTTGAATTACATGTAAATCATACATTTCATATATATCCACATTTTTAAAAATAAATTCTACTTTTTCTCTCTTAGGATCATTTTCTTCTCCTTGCATTCAGTTTCAACATCTCTCTGGACCGAGCCTCATGCTTATAGCTTCTTTCTTCAGCTGGTTAGAGGCCACTGGAAAGCTTTGGAAGTCATAACATTTTTCATTTTATTGCAACAAGTTTATCCTAGCAATTTCTCTCAATTATTTCAGTATACCCTCCACCTGATCTTGATACTGCTTAGTTTTTCCATTAGAACCTTCAACATATTAGTTATTATTATTTTATATTCTCTTTTTGGTCATTTTAATCCCTGTGATATCTGGGTCTGAGATATGGGCTCTTCAGACTGTAATTTTTGAAAGCCTACCTTATCATATAATAGGAATTAAAAATTGGTTATATGTTTTTAATTACTGAGTAAGGCACTGTGTTTCCTAATGGCATTTTCATTCTTACTTGAGTCAGTCAACACCCCTTGTTCATTTCCCTGGTCCTCCTCCTCCTCTGTTGGACTCTTCTGGCCCCAGAATTTGTTTTCCACCTTCATATCACATATGTTTTATTATATTCCCCAACTCTTTCCTTCAGGTTTCTTTCTTGCCTCTCATGCTTCTATTTCTAGTTTTGTAGCCCCTATCCATATTTATTTCCATATGAATACATATACCCAAACTTTAGTATCTAGGATCCCCTTATGAAAGAGATCATGTGGCAGTTTACTTCACCTAATGTTTTCTAGCTCCACCCATTTTTCTTTCAAATTTCAAGATGGCTAAATGAATTCCATTGTTAATATAATATGGCACATTTTCCTTATCCATTAGTTGATGGATATTTACACTGATCCCATTCTCTTGCTTTTCTGAATACAGCCATTAAAAATATGGGGATACTACAACTTGATGGGCCATGCTTTGCTCAAGACCATGGGAGGCTTGCCTCTTTTTGAATGGAGATGAGAAATGGTTGGGGAGGGAGGTAAATGGGAGAGAATGGGAAGAGAGAAAAAAGGAACTATGGTCAGTATGTTAAAAAATGAACAAAAATGTAAATTAAATAAATTAATTAATTAAAAATAAATGACATATAAAAACAAATATTTATATATAAAATGGGTATACAAGTATCCACAAACAGAAAGCCAAAATATGTAACCAAAAGGTCTGTAAGGCAGAAAAAATGTCCTAACTTAAGTTATGAGTCAAGGAACCTCCAAAGATGCTATTGAGTTTGTTTTCTGTTGGCATCTCCTGCTGGGCATGGGACACTCTTCTATTCCCTTGGCATGGTTTGTTTCCCCAGGAAGTCTCCTTTAGAGAAAACTAAGTTCTTCATTTGCAAGTAGCTATAAATTGGAGATAGCTTTTGAGTTAGGGATGGGGACATGTGTCCACTCCTCTTTTCAGCTCTAAAACGCACCTGATGTAAGAACATGCAGATTCTGTGCATGCTTCTGCACTCTCTGTGAGTTCATTTGTGCCCTAATACTGTTGTGTCTAGAGGACCTTGATTTCTTGATGTCCTCCATCCTCTCTGGTCATTATAGTATTTCTGCCTCCTCTTCTGCAGAGTGCCCTGAGTCATGATGGGAGGGATTTGATAGAGATGCCCATTTTGAGTTGAGTGTTCCACTCTTTGCATATGGTCTGACTGTTGGTCTCTGTATTTCTTCCCATTTTTTTTTTATTAGGAGCAAGCTTCTCTGATATTGGTGAGCAAGACTGGTCCCCAGGATCTACTCCTTATTTTAAAATTTTACATCAAAATACACTTGCATATCTTAGGTGCTGAATGTCTTATTTTGCCTCTAATAAAATAGGTCTTACTGAGTTTAATACGAAATATGAAAAATAAACTATGCATGTGTCTCTCTATGTATTTTGATTCATCTATGACATGTAATTATGCACCAGAATATTATCTGAGTGTTAGTCTTTGAAGTAACTGAGACTTCTCCTTAGAAGTTATAAAATATCATAGCACAATATTTACTATGCATCTGTGTGTTTTACTGTGTTTACATCACGGACTTTTAATGTACTTTGACCTTTCAAATATTTAATTTTGCATTTATTCCAAGAAAATTCATTTAACTGATATTATTAATTTTGTATAATAATTTTGTATTAATTGTACGTACTACAAATTATGTTTGACGAAAAACTTCAACCTTACATTTTCTTATACTTAGATTCAGTGTCACAGATCCCTGAGACCTTTGGAAAGGTAGACATGGAACACAATGAGCTTTCTCAGGACACTAATAAGAGACTGTTCTTATGATATAAAGGGTTTTGCTTCTGTTACATTTGCTATCAGATAGTATGAGATGCTGTTCGACCATACGTGTCTGAGTACTAGCAATTATTTTAATCACTTAGTGTATTCATCCATGAGAACAACCACTATCTCACTCAAGCCCATTATACAAATGAGAAGCCATTGTTCTTTTCATGTTTTGTTGGTAGGCATTAACATGGATGCTGTGAACCTATTGGAGACAGAAGTAATGGAGTGAAATTGCTCACACCATTACTTTAAATTGAAATGCGAGTGGCTCATGTGCACAGAAGTCATGAGGCTGCTTTACCTGAAACATAAAAACACTGGATGTCAAATTTCAAGCAACAACAAAATCCTGTGGACTTGGAAGTATTCTTTTAAATCTCTGACCTGCATAATATTTAGCAAACTCTTATATTTTCCTCTAGTTATTTCAGTCCTTAATTTCATCTCTAAATTTTGGAACGGAAAGCCTATTCTCACAAAACAGAAGTGTTTTTATTGTCATGTGCTACTACAAATTAAATTTAGATTCATTACTAAAAAGAAAATAGGTATGCTTCATCAAGTAAATTTAAAGAATCATGCAGTGGGGAAGAGAACTTGAACTAATTTTCCATTATCAAACTAATTTAGTTTTTTTTTTTATTAATTAAATGTTTTCAAAAGTCTATTTCTTAATAATACCTGCTTTTTCAGTCTGCTTCAGTGTAAGAGAATGTGAGGAGAAAATATGGCATTTTGCAACGCCAGCAGTTTTAAAGCAGATGGGCTGTGTCAATCTTCGAGACAGTTTCTGTGTTTGTTCTTATAGAAATCAGAAGTGTGCCAGGAGATGTGGAGTTGAACTCCAAAGCAAAACAAAAGTTGGGTATTTCTTTAGGAAGTAACATAGTAGTATGCATTGTTCTGTATAAGCTCTTTCCTAATTAAATGGCACTTGATGGTCAGCTGTAAACTTACTTTCAAGGATGGAATCTGGACACATACTCCTATAGTCTAGGGGTTGCTTTCTCTCCTATTTCAAAAAGACATTAAAAGTAAAAAGGAAGGCTTTTATTAACTCCTACCACACCTTCCTGTCAGTCAGTCCTGTGACCCAAATTTGGTCTCTGGAGTGTTAGCAGATTATGTTGTTTAATCTACCTAAATCCAGACACTGATTTTGGTGCCTGTTTTTATTGTCTTTTTGTATTTATCACTTTTCTGTCTGGCATAATTTCTTTCTATCTTTTGATCACTCTTATTATGGTATTTATCCTATAAAACTTAAAAGGACTGTTGGGATGAACCATTGGATAAAATACCTGTGACCAAGCCTAATGACTATAGTTTGACCCCTGGGCCCCATGGAATAAGACAAGTATGACTTAGCTTTTCTCTGCCTCACACGTGTCATGGTCAGCGTGTGAACTTCCTTCTTTTGGGAAGACCATTTCTTAGCCTTCCTTATTTGCTTGTAGTTCTTTGTGTGGAGTTGAATCTTCTTCCTGTCCAAGTCAGAATGTCTATCTTGTCATCCTTGTTTGGCTCATATTTAGGAAGCCACAATGGTGAGACTTTACGGACGTAGCTTCTAACATTTCCAGGAGACACAATCTTACAGCAAACTGCTAGGTTTTTTGGCTCTTACCATTTTCTGCCACTTCTTCCACAAAGTTCTCTGAGTCTTGGGTTCAAGAGTGTTTTGTAGATGTACTCATTGGAACTAGACTCCACCACTATGCCTTTTGATCAATGTTGATTTTCTTTAATCTTCTCCATCTGTCACAAAGCAAAGTTTCATTGATGAGAGGTGAGGACTAATCTTTGAGTATAAGGACAAGTAATTATAGTTGAGGATTATGCTGTTTAACAAAGTGGTGGTGATATGTTTTCCCCCTAACATCTTGGATTTCACTAGTCCTGAGTAGCTAGTTCATTGACCTGAAAGCTGCCTAGCAAAAGATCATCTTTCATAGTATCAGAAAATACCATTCAAGCAAAACAACTAACAGTCTCATTCAGTTATAATTCCTATGAATTACAGCAATGACAGCAAGACACAATAACTGTAGTGGTGTATTGGTGACATGCATATCTTGGTGGTAACCAACAGCTCTCGAATTGACTTAGGGACCTGCTCACCAATCAAGAAATAGGTACTGGAAACTTAGTACTTTTTAAGATCCAAGTAGTTTATATGTATTGATTTGTTTCATCTTACTAGGAAATGTTCCATGTAAGTGATGCTATTACCCTTAGTTTATAGATGATAATAACATCATGCACAATTTGCAGAACAAGAATATTATGTTTTTGAAGGTTTAATGTCGATATATTGTATTTGAACAAGGTAGAAAACTCTAGAAGACCTTAAGGTCTACATTATAGACATTGAGTTATACCCATAGAATGTGAGGCACTTTTGTTATTCTGGTATAAACAACAAATAAAGAAAATGAACTAAGAAGAAATGTCATGGTAGTGTTTTTATCTTCCCACTGCATACTCTATATGAATGATAACACTCTGGATATTTTTCTTTATTGTTTTTTTCATACCGCCAATATTTCCATCTCTCATGAATTGTGTTCAACCTTCTCAGAGATCCCCTTCTTAGGAAAACTTGACCTACGCACAACATCCACAGTATCACAACTCAATCATTGTCACTCACTTGTTTTGATGAACTCTGTTCACTTTCACTTCCCAAGACAGAGTGATTCTCTTTCCTGCATAGGAGCCAATCCACAGTCATTCAGTTTTCAGTTTAAACATCACAGACCTCATTTGACTAGAACTTGTCTTGTGATCCTGAATAACTGCAAAGGTATAGAGAAAATATGGATAGTAAATGGTGCTTCTACAAATCACAACTACCAGAAGGAGTTTCAACCAACTAATTTTTTTCCCACTCTGCTTCTATTATACATTAAACATATGTTCACAGATTGCTTCCTTTTCAGAGTTAGGAGCTCTTGAAGGACAAGATCCTCACCTCCATTCTCTTGTCTTTTGTTTCTCTAGGTACCTAGTTAAATTAAAGTTGATTATGTTGTTTAATCACATTAATTGGTCATCCTTTGTGTTTTAGAAAAGGTACCACAAAACAAAAAGACTGAGATAGAGAGTAGTACAAAGATTTAGGAAATCTCCACAGAGTGACATATGTGGGAGGAAGAGAGAACTATTGTGAAGAGAGAGGTAAGGTTTTAGTACCCTCTCAGTGGGAGCTCAGATGACCAATTAGAGATACAGAGTTGAAGTAGCCTAATAGAGTTGTCTTAGTAAAATTAAAATGGAAAGCAGCATTTACAGGGTGAGAAGCTAAGGACTTAAGATAAGCAACCGCAAAAAGTTCATTGAGTTTTCCTGATTGCAAAAAGAATCCCTTGTCCACTGGAAGAGAAGCAGTCTTACTAAGAGAAGAAACCCACCCCTTGCCATCAGCTATCCAGTACTAGGTGGTCAGACCTGATGTCTTAGGAGGAATACATGGGAGTAATGGGAAAAATGAACTGGAAGAGAAATATAATGCAAATTACACTGGTTTTGAAAATAGTAAAAAAGAGATGTCCTTTTATTACTGAGGATAAAAATCTGTTTCCAACTTCAGACATCTATGAATGCCTGGGTAATGCAAACACAGGATCTCTAGAAACTCAGCTTTTTCGGGGAATGGGTCTTCAGTTTTACATACTCTCAGTAGACACTCATTTCAGGCTGATATACAGAAGGGCAGCTCAAAGTTTTACAAGGAGGTCTGCTTAAGTTGAATAAATTACCCAGAAACACATTATTCAGTATGCTCAGTGTAGAAGTGCTTACGATTTAAAGAAAGTTAACAGTGTTATTCCATTGACAGTGGGTTTGAATGTCCTGTGACAATAGTTATTGTACTACGTTTTAATTCTCGTAACATGAGACTCATACTTGATAATGGACCTGGAATTAAAACAGCAAATAATCCTTCCTGAAAATGTGAGATGTGAATATTTTGTGAATTTTAGTGTATTTGCTTTGCTTTAAATGAAGTTATCATATATATATATATTAAATCGTTCAGTTTCTTAACTAGTGTAGACAGATTCAACATTTTTATGCTAGCTTGTATTTTTATCTATACTTTTTCAGTCATGTGGGTAACTTAGGCTTCTGAATTGGTTCTTGTTTTTAATCAGTGTTTCTTGTCAATTTAAAAATGGCTCAAATCTTAAAAATTAATGCCCAAAGAGAACTTTCCCAGTAATATCAAAGCTGTATTATATAAGTCTAGAGTCATCGTAAGCTTTTCAAAGGACTGTAATAAATGATAGTGACTTAGAATTTGTTCGGCCAACAATCAATAAGTGGGACCTCCTGAAACTGAGAAAGTTCTGTAAGGCCAAGTTAACAGTCAATAAGACAAAATGACAGCCTATAGAATGGGAAAAATTTTCATCCCTACAAGTGACAGGGGATTCATCTCTAAAATATATAGAGAACTCAAGAAACTAGAGTCCAAAACCATTAATAGCCCAATGAAAAAATGGGGTTCAGAACTAAAAAGGGAATTCTCAGCAGAAAAATTACAAATGGCTGAAAGGCACATGAAAAAGTGCTCAACATCTTTAGCCATCAGAGAAATGCAAATCAAAACAACTTTGAGATACCACCTTACACCTGTCAGAATGGCTAAGATTAAAAACACAGATGACAGCCTATGCTGGAAAGAATGTGGAGCAAGGGGAACACTCCTCCATTGTTGGTGGGAGTGTAAACTTGTTCTGTCACTTTGGAATGCAGTATATTAGTTTCTCAGAAAACTGGGAATCAATCTCCCTAAGGATCCATTAATCCACTCGTAGGCATATACCCTAAAGACACATATTCACACCCCAAAAGCATTAGCTCAACTATGTTCATAGCAGCATTATTTGTAATAGTAAGAACCTGGAAACAACCTAGATGCCCTCCAACTGAGGAATGGATTAACGAACTGTGGTACATCTACACAATGGAGTACTGCTGAGCAGTAAGAAAAAAATGATATTCTAAAATTTGCAGGCCAATGAATGAATATGAAGAATATGGAGAATATGGAATGAAGTATCACAATCCCAGAAAGATAAGCAAAGGATATACTCACTCATTAGTAGACTTTAAAATAAAAAATAAAAAGAGAGAGATGTCATTGTACATAAGAATCCAAGGCTAGAACATAGCTAAATGACACAATGCCTCACTTTTACATTAATGGCATTTGGCAGAGGTATGAGTGAGAAAAAACTTGTTTTCTTTAAGGGTCTGGCCACAGGGAGTTTAATTATGTTCCAGTAAGTAAATGAGCAGCATGAATGGGTGGTTTTATAAATGGGGAGATCATAAGAATAAGATGATTCTGAGAGGTCTGATAACTGAGTTTGATGGAGTGCATGATGTAAAAACACCAAATAAAAAAAATATGTAATAAAAAATGATTTTTCCCTTAAAAAACAAACAAACAAAAGAATTTGTTCAGCACTTAGCAACTTAGAATTTGTAAACAGCATTACTAATTCTTTGAAGTCCACTTTGTTTGTGTCGTGATGTCACAGATTTCATCTTTCCTGTGCTTTAGTGTTAGTTTGGTCTATATATGCAAATGCCAAAGATTAGTGCTGAATAGGAAAGGACAAAAGAACTTTATTCTTCATACCAAGAAGCTTAATAGATGAGTCACATATCATAGGGCTGTGCTCAGCAAATGAAGCTGTTTTAAGCTGAAGGGGGCTGTCTCCTTGTACTCACTAAAATTGAGTAGGAGAAAAAGAGTTTCCTGGGGTCCCTCTTACATAACAATTCACACCATTTGGCACTGTCTTTATGACTCAGCTCTCAGCAACCACATTCAATGGAGACTAAGATTTCAACCTATGAATGTTGTAGTGACATAGACTTATAACCATGATGCTGATTTGCTTTTCCTATATTTCAAATGGGTCTTAGGACCCTAAAATAAGCATGATGATGAGAAGAATATATATTCTCTAAAATCTCTATATTGGATTTGTTTCTAAGCCTGTTGTATCTCCTTACCTTCAAACACTCAAAGGAAATGTAGAAAGTAGTTCCATTATATATACTTAATTGTTTACTCTCAGCCACTTCATGTGCCAGTATGAGGACAAGAGACTTAAAAATGACATGAGATGAGAATGGTCTCATGGTAAAGTTGCTTTGAATTTAAGAGCTACACATATTTGAATGATAGAGTTTACTAATTTAGGGACAATGTAATAGATGCAGATTCAAAATACCATGGGAACATATTATAAAGGAGCACAAAATTCTTCATGTAGGAGTTTTAAATAAGCTGAAGTCAAATTCTTCATTTAACAAACTATTTTAAAATTTCAGCTGCTTACCACAAACATCAACTTATGTGCTCACAGTCTTGCAAAGCAGCTATAATTTGGCTGTCATGGGCTTGTTGTATCTGTGCCAAACTAGAGTGTAAGTGTTGTAGGATTACACATGGCCCTTGTGTCTTTTTCACTGAAATAGATAAAGGAAAGTGATTATTGATTTGTGTTTGATAACACAAAAGATCAGGTCAAAGCACACAAACGTTTTTAAATCTAGGTCTTACCAAAGATGTTTATAAACAAAGACGTCTTATGGAAGCCCAATATCAATGGGACAAGAAATATACTGCAGCCACACTGGTGGTAAATATCTCAAAGTCATAGTGTGATTTTTGGGTGTAAGTTCTATGCAGGATGTACTGTTACAGATAACTTTTAAAAAGAGCAACAAAAATAAAATTTTCTACCATTTTCATGTTTTTGAGTTCTGCCCTCTGTTATGTTCAGATTGCAACCTCTAAATTATTTGAGGTCAGCAGAAATCATTCTGTTTCAAACCATGTCTCTAATTTTCTCTAAAGAAGATGATCTGCATCTGAAAAGAACAGTTAGTGGGAAAAAAAATGAAAGAAAGAAAGAAAACAGAATTCTCTTGAAATGAGCTCACAGAAATTATAACAGAAAACAGTGTTAAAAAGAGATGAGAGGCTGTGGACATGAGACCAAAGCTAGAGAAGATCATTGAGATTCATGACTGGAAGAGAAACACTTGCATAGTCGAGGATTAAACATCATTGCTGAGTTCAGACAAACTATTAATGCATGTGTAATGTGAAAGCACAGAACTCCTGTAAGAACTAGCCTCAGGCAAAATTTCATCTTAAAACAGAGAATACTTTATATTATGATTCTACAAATGAATGTTGTCTAAATATTTTTGTTAATTGCAGAATATTTCATGATAATAAGGACCATCAAGTGCTGAAATTGTGGTGATTCATTTGACATTAAAAAAATGGTAGTACATGCATTTTAAGCATAAAAATTCAAGCTCTTTTTGAATCTCCACTATATTCATACCTTGGAAAACAGCAGAACCAGGGCCTCTCTACACACCTAGAGCAGACAGAGAGATTCTCTGAATACATTACCACATAGCTGGAAGAAAAACAGGCTTTTAATTATTTCTTTGCCACCAAAGTAGCCTTGATGCTCTACAGAAGGCTCTTCATGTAAAAATACTGTCTTTTAAAAAGAAAGGTGGTAACAGGTGAAAATGAATATCCTGCTTATGGTAAGATTTGCTGCTTTAGGTATCATATAAAGTCTCTTTTTAAAACAAGCATACAGTTTGATAGAACTACTTTGTGGATAAGAAAATCATTTTAAAAATCACTTTAACCCCCACCAAAGCTAAATCAATATATCTTGGAACAAATGATTACTTATTGAGTATCCATAAAACCTAAGTCTCTGATTTGAACATTGGAATAGACAAAGCACATTGAATAACAGTCACTGGGAACTTGGAACTATTTCAAATGTTAGGATACAATGTAATTTTCCAAGTAGAAAAAGACTTGACTTTGTGAAACTTTTATTTTACTTGGATGGGATGGATACATAGTGATCTCTTCATAGCCATTGATTCTGTATCTACAGAGTCCATCATATGTAAACAACAGATGTATGGGGAGAAATGTAGTGTCTATTAAAAATATACAGACCAACACATACATTTATATATAGTCTAGCAACTACTCACAAAGTGTTTAGCTTATATTAGGTACCTCTGGGAATCTAGAGATGATTTCAAGTGTTAGAAGATTATGTCTTGGTCATGTGAAAATATTATACCATTTTCTATACACCAAGATAAGACAGTTACCTTACACTGTGTAAATCCATGGAATTTGGGGCACTGTCTTGCTCTGTGTGACTCTATTTTACAAGTAGCATTTGGTTTTCTTTTGAGTACAAATGCAAAGGCAGGATGTCTCTGTACCTTGAGCAATGAACAACTCCATCTGTCTAGTTCTACCTTGAGGCACAGAATCATAAATACTTTATTCCTCTTAATTTTTTTAAAAAAATATCATCGTATACATCAGTCAAAGAAATTAGGACCATATATAGGCAATGACATATTTAAATTATATCATCTAAGAGACTTCTGTCCACAATGGCCATGGTCCATTCTCTTAATTTTTCTTCATTAGCATTTTTTTTATTTAAAAAGTTTTATTTCATACCCTCCACTGCTTTCCCTTCCTCCCCTACTCTTCATTTTTCCTCAGCCTTGCCTCATCCCATCCACACATCCATTCCCTAGAGAGGACAAGGAATCCCAAGGTGAGTCAATTTGATCTGGCATATCTAGTTGAGGTAGGTTCAAGCCTCTCCCCCAAGTATCAAGGTTGAGTAAGGTACTACTCTGTAGGAAATGGACTTCACAAAGCCAGTTAATATACCAGGAATAAACTCTGGTCCTACTGCAAGAAGTCCCAAAATCTACCTACACCATTCCACTGTCATCTACATTCGGGGAGTTTAGTTCCTTTCCATGAACTTTCCACAGCAGTTATTTCACAATTAGTGAGCTCCCAATATGTTGGGTCAGCTGTCTCTGTGGGTTTCCTCATTATGATGTTGACCCATTTACTCATATAATCTCTCCCCATCACTTCGACTGGCCTGGGAGCTTAACCCAGGGCTTGCTTATCTGAGGATCTCTGCATCTGCTTGCAACAGTTGCTGGATGAAGGTTCTATAATGACATTAGGGTGGTTACTCATTTGTTTATAGGGGAAGTTCTGTTTAGGGACCCTCTCCACTATTGCTTGGAGTCCTAGCCAGGAACACCTGGGTTCTTGGATATTTCCCCAGCACCAGATTTCTCTCTAACTCCTCAATGGCTCTCTCTATCAGGCTATCTATTTCTTTGTTCTCCCTCACTGTTGCTCCTCCCACAACCATCTCATTCTCTCATGATCTCTTCCCACCTCCCCTTACTCACTACCCCATATGATATTCATTTACTCCAGAGATCTTTCCTATTTCCCCTTCCCAGAGGGACCCAAGGTTTGTGGGTTGTAGCCTAGATATCTTTTGCTTTATGTCTAAAATCCACTTATGAGTGAGTACATACCATGTCTATCTTTCTGGGTCTGTGTTACCTCACTCAGCATGATATTCTCCAGATCCATCTATTCTTTTGTGTTAGTGGTATAGTGGTGAGCATAGCTACCTTTTATTCTCATTCTTGAGGGTATCCAACTTTATCATGTAATAAAACTATCTGTCTTCCGTGCTATGCTCTGTGTGTCTCAAGTGAACATTGTAGATGGTAATCACAAGGACTGGGGTGCCATAGAGGGGTTCCAGTGCCACTGTCACAAAGAAGACTAATAAAGGATACATGAATAAATACTTGAGATGAGATCTCTGTAAGGGGAAAACAACTGTTTCAGAATCCATAGAGAAAAGTCGACCCTTCTGAAAGCAGAACAGGTTCAGACACATTCTGACAGGCAGAACACGCTCTGTGTTTGAAAAATAAACAAGATGCTGATGTAGCTAAAGGGAACTGATGTGGTAGATGACAGGCATCAGAGACTAGAGCCAGAGGCAAAGGTTTCCATTTGATTTTAAGGAAAGAAAGGAGAGATTTTTACAGTTGGAAGGAAGGGATATGATTTATGTTGCAGTTTCAAAGGCTCATGTTGACTGCCTTGATGAGAAAAGCTTGGAGTGGAAACAGTATAGGGCTGGTAACCATTAGGAGTACGTTGCTGTAACTGAGACCAGAGATGATGGTAGCTTGAGCTGTGTGATGCTGGAAATACACTATAATCATATTGGAGAGACAGGATTTATATAGGTCTTAGAGGTAGACTGGATGTGAGCAAGAGGAATTTGAATAATTCAGAATGATAATGATGGTGTAATCTTGTAGATCTGGGTGGATGGAGATTATTTTATGAGATGAGAGTAAAGAGCTTCTTGTAAAAAAAAAAAGAAGAAGAAATAGTCAAGAGAAATGTACACTCTTTACTGAGAAAGCATACATACAATGTTAAAAGAAAGCTAATAAACAGCTAAAGAAAATGTCAAATAGAACACAATGTTAATTGTCATGATTTTTATAATTTTCCATCACTTGATTTTGAACATCAGTGTACCAATCTTAATTCTCTAAACTTAACAAGCACCCAGTGATTTTACAAATGTAAAAATCTGGTTGTTGAATGTAGGAGGATACAAGATTACTTTAAAAAGATCAATAGCTGTCCTATGCACTAAAGATAAATGGGCTGAAAGAGAAATAAGGGAACCATCACTCTTTATAATAGCTGCAAATAGCATTAAATACCTCAGTATAACAATAACCAAAGAAGTAACAAGTATGTTTGACAAAAACTTTAAATTGTTGAAGAAAGAAATTGAAGAGCATATCAGGAAATGGAAAGATCTCCCATGCTCCTGGATAGGTAGGACCAACATAGTGAAAATGACAATCTTACTAAAACCAATCTATTCAATGCAATTCCCATCAAAATCCCAACACAATTTTTTACAGACCTTGAAAGAACAATACCAAATTTCATTTGAAATAACAGGAAAGCCAGAATTACCAAAACAATTTTGTTCAACAAAAGATCATCAGGAGGCATCACCATCCCTGACTCCAACTTATACTAGAGAGCTACAGTAATAAAAAACAGCCTAGTAATGGCACAAAAACAGACTAGTGGATCAATGGAATTGAATTAAAGACCCAGACATTAATCCACACATCTATGAACACCTGATTTTTGACAAAGAGGACAAAAATATTCAATGGAAAAAAAATAGTATCTTCAACAAATTGTATAACATAACTATATGGCAGTATGTAGAAAAATGCAAATAGATCCAAGCCTGTCACCCTGCACAAAACTCAAATCCAAGTGGATCAAAGACCTCAACATAAACCCAGCCATGCTGAACTTGATAGAAAAGAAAGTGGGAAATATCCTCCAACACATTGGCATAGGTGACCACTTCCTAAATATAACACCTGTAGCATAGACACTAAGAATAATCAATAAGTAGGACCTCCTGAAACTGAGAAGTTTCTGTAAGGCCAAGGACACAGTTATTAAGACAAACTGACAGCCTACAGAATGGGAAAAGACTTTCATCAACCCTACAAGTGACAGAGGACTCATCTCTAAAATATATAGAGAACCCAAGAACTAGAGCCCAAAACTCTTAATAACCCAATTTAAAAAATGAGGCTCAGAATTGAAAGGGGATTTCGCAACAGAAGTGTTACAAATGGCTGAAAAGCAATTGAAAAAGTGCTAGACATCTTTAGCTATCAGAGAAATGCAGATCAAAACAACTTTGAGATACCACTTTACACCAGTCAGAATGGCTAAGATAAAAGACACAGATGACAACCTATGCTGGAGAGGTCCATTGTTGGTGGGAATGTAAGCTTGTTCAGCCACTCTGGAATGCAATATGGCAGTTTCTCAGAAAATTGAGAATCAATTTCCCCAAGGACCCAGCAATACCACTTCTGGGTGTATACCCTAAAGAGGCACATTCACACCCTAAAGGCATTAGCTCAACTATGTTCATAGCAGCATTATTTGTAATAGCAAGAACCTGGAAACAACCTAGATGCCCCTCAACTGAAGAATGGATTAACAAACTATGGTACATCTACACAATGGAATACTACTCAGCAGTAAGAAAAAATGATATCCTAAAATTCACAGGCAAATGGATGGATTTGGAGAATATCTTCCTGAGTGAGGTGTAATATACCCAGAGGGATAAGCAGGGGATGTACTCACTCTTTAGTGGACTGTAAGCAAAAATATTCCTGTTTCATTGAAAAATGATGGGTGAATAAAATGATTTAGAACATACACACACATTGCCTAAAATAATAAACATAAAAAATTTTCTTTAAAAGAAAATCTGGCTGTTGATGTATAATACAACCATTCTTTAACATTAGAAACATCAATAGATACCCCTTCCATTTTTGTGGGGGTTTTATTATAATTTCATGATGTCTGATGTATCCAACATCACGATTTCCTGTGACATAGCCAAAAATAAGTAGAAAAGAGGCAGAAGGAAAGAAAAAAAAAGCTCAGTTTTTATAGCCTCCTTAAAATTTCCCTCTGGACCTAAGAATTAAAACCAAGTGATGCTCCGTTACTGAGCTAGGCCAGTGATATTTTTTAAATCAGGAAAACATTTCCTAGAAATTTTCTAGATAATGCTTACTGCACCTAATTGGCCTACAATGAGCTCCACTGCTGTCTCTAGAACTATCTGTGATAAAGAGGACCAAAGTGAGAACACTAAGTGAGATCAGTCATGGTTTACCTTCTGAGTCTGGTGGTCATTAGTGCTTCTAAAATAATAGAAATTCTGTACAGATTAAATATTATTTTGTTGTGTTGTATTGTAAGAGGTCTAAAGATTTATCTTTTCATCTGAGTCTTCATAATGAAACATAAATGTTACATTTGCAAGTTCACAGATTTTCAGACTAAGTAAAATGCTCAGCATGATAGCTATTATACAGTGTGAAGCAGATAAGCAGTCTGTTTTTATTGAACCAATTGCAATGTATACATGAAGAAACTGAGGTCAGAGAGGTAAAATTACTTGCCTATGATAATTCATCACTAAAAGTTAGATTGGGATTTAAGTCAGGCCTTCTCTCCCATTGCCTAAGAGCTCAAATTCTGAAGTTTAATCTATAGTTGAGCACATATTCTAAAAGGAAACTAAGCCCAATGCCTAAAACAAGAGAGAAATTCTCAAATGATGCCCAAAGACTAGCTATATAGTTCCTTATTTACTTTTAATCTAGATGTTTTCTTCTTCTTCTTCTTCTTCTTCTTCTTCTTCTTCTTCTTCTTCTTCTTCTTCTTCTTCTTCTTCTTCTTCTTCTTCTTCTTCTTCTTCTTCCTTTGGAAGATCCATAACCTGCCTCTCAATTTGTGAAAGCTACAAGAAATTTTTTTTTTTTGATCTTTTACAAACACTTGACCCTCACATCAACATCGTCATGACCCCTAATTCCTTTGCCTCTCCCTATTTCTCAAGTTAGGTTATCGCTTTGTGTTTCAATTTCTCATCACAGTTTGTTTTGACAAAAGAGAACTTGTAGTCATTTCTATTTTGTCACAGACAGACTTGCTTCCCTGGTTGAGTGACCTCATTCTGGCTCTAGTGCAAACCTGAGTCAATCCTCCTTCCTGTCTCCTATATTTCTCTGTATGAACACTGGAAATACCCCTGGAAATAGATGTGCCCCATCCTCTTGTGCCCTCTTTCCCCATCAGCAACTTACTTGCTTGTATCTCATCAGCAACTTCTCCTATTTCTTGGAGTAATTCTTCCAAATATTTAAATGTGAGACTTTTCCCCCCTATTTTTGCCATTATTTTCATTTTTGTTTTTCTTTAAGACATGATCTCTTAACCCAGGCAAACCTTAAACACAAGATTTTACCTCTGTCACATTTAATGCTCAGATTACAGGCAGGAGCCCAAACATTCAGCCTTTTCTAAATCTAAATCTGGTTTTCTTTTTAAATATATATGTATATATGTTATATTTTCTTTAACATTTTTCCCGTACTTACTACTGACCCTTCCCCTGTCCCTCCCCCCAGCGGTCCCCCCAGCTCTCCTGCCTCCAGTTCACTCCCCAGAGAAAGCGAAAAATTCCAACGTGAGTCTCTGTCTGATGTATTCAGTTGAGGTAGGACCGAATCACTCTCCCAAGTATCAAGTAGGACCTGGGATAAATTCTCATCTGATGGGGGCTGGAGAGATGGCTTAGCGGTTAAGAGCACCGTCTGCTCTTCCAGAGGACCCGGGTTCGATTCCCAGCACCCACATGGCAGCTAACAACTGTCTGTAGTTCCAGTTCCAGGCAAACACCAAGGCAAATAAATAAATGAAGTTTAAAAAAAAATTCTCATCTGATTGCAAGAGGCTTCAGAAACTGCTCTCACCTTTCGACTGTCACGTACATTCAGAAGGTCCAGATATGTTCCATGAATGTTTGAAGGTCCAGATATGTTCCATGAATGTTTGTGTGCTGTTATTCCAGAGTCTGCGGGGGACCCCCAACAGCACAGGACTTCCTGATCCTTGGGTCTCCCCATTATAATGTAATCTTTCCTCCCTCTCCAGCTGTAACAGTGGCTCAACCCTGTGTTTGGGTATGGATCTCTGCATCTGCTTCCATCAGTTGATGGATGAAGGTTCTATAATGGCAATTAAGGTGATCATTCATATTATAATATGGAAAGGCCAGTTTAGACACTCTCTCCACATTGCTTGGAGTCCTAACTGCACTCATCGTGTGTGTTCTTGGGTATTCTCTGGTACCAGGGTTCTCTAATCCCACAATGGCTCCCTCTATCAGGATGCCCACTTGATTACTCTCCCCTCTCCCATCCCATTTTCTCATGCTCTCTTCTCACCTCCTTCACTTCCTCCCCTGTCCATGTATGATTCCAATTTACTCAGGAGATCTCTGTTTCCCCTTCCCAGGAGGATCTATAGATGTCTCTCTTAACTTTCTCTGTTACCTAGCTGCTGATAGGAGAGGGAGATGGATTGTAGCTTGGTGGTTCACCCTTTAGAATACTAGGCATAGAAGGAGGTCTTTCCATAATTTGTGATGTGTTCTTAAAGGAGGTTGTGACCCCTACCTAAGTGCCTTTTGTTTCAGTGTCCTCCAGGGTAATCACCAAGGCTCCCTACTTGTAGATTTCATTGTTAAAACTGCAAGCTACAGTGAATCTTTCCTTTTTGTAAGCTAACATCCCAGGGTTGTTCTGTTCTGTTGCTGTTTGTTTGTTTTTATTCTTTACAAGATTTTACTGCATAACCTGGTCTATCTTTGGACTCGTACCCCTGATTTCTAGCCTCTGCATGCTGCTATTACAGTGCACACAAGTGGGCATTTTAGTCAAGTGAGCTGATTAACTCAGCTACAAAAAGCTGATTCTTGAATATTTCACCCAGTTTACTCAGTTGTTGGCATAATTAGATTTTACATCTGTATCAGAAGTTATTATTGTTGGTGCCATTTTTTTATGATGGGGCAGTAGAGTTATTGAACTTGGCCAAGTTATATCTCAGCAAGTGAAAGGCACCCACGTAAAATATGGCAGCTGCTCTATTGCTTTCCCTCTTAATACTACAATGTCATTTGCTGGCCACAATGAAACTTCTGTACTGTTGTGTAGCTTATCATGTTCAGTATGTGTGTCCTTTGTGTCCTATTCTATGAACAGCTGGAAGTTCAGTTTACTGTGTATTCCCAGCTTTTGACATAGTGCATGCCATTAGATAGAAAACAAATGAGTAAAAACAAATAAATAAATAAATAAATTCATGATCTGGGAAAGGTTTGCTCTTCTGAAGAAAAAGAAGAATCTACTTGGGAATAATAAAATGCCTTGCTATCCCTAGGGCTTCCATGCAACAAAAAGATAGTGGAGACTAAGAAGCTATAAGAAATTCTGTCTTGGCCTCATACATTGGAGAAACAACCCTTTACCCATATTGTTCTTAGTCAGTTCTTAGCTCCTGCTTTGCCACTGAAAGGCTTTCTTTAATTTTTCAGTATATGTGAAAGGCAACTCAGCCCAGAAAACCTAAATCATTCTCTTCTATCTGTGCATTTCCTGAAATTCACCAGCTTACACAAAAGAGACTGTTTTCTTTTCCTTTTAAAAATTATAATAAGTAGTTTCTTAAAGTTAAATATTAATGCAAGTGAGTTTTTCTAATTAGGTGAAAAATCTACTGGAAGAAGTATATTAATGTGTAATTGTCTAAGAGAAAATGCAGGCATATTTTTTAGAGATAATAGGTTAGAAAAGAGCTATTTCTAAATTTAAAGTGTGTAACAGTCAGATCAGCTTTATATTTTTCCATGTTTCTGAGTCTGTTGGAGAGCTGTGGTTGCAAGAAAACAAGCAGGCCAAATCACTGAGATAATGCCTTGCACACAGTTACTCCAGGAAGAGTAATTGAATTGGCAAGTCTGAATGTAGATTGAGACATAGGATGGATCTTCTGTGTTCATCAGACATCAGCAATGGCCACACCTTCCTGAAGGTTCTTTATAATTCTATCTACAGTGTGTGCGGCCTTCTTTATAATTCTATCTACAGTGTGCTCAGGAAAAAAAAGACATGACAAAAAATCTGTATAAAAATCTGTATAATCTGTATTGTGGTGCAAAATTAAGGATGAAAATATCGGTCATACAAGACATTCAAGAATTGCCACAGAACACTTCTGTCTTGAGAAACAAAATACTTAATTGTGCAAGGAGAAAAACAACAAATCATCTCTTCCGTGTGCATTGGTAAAAACCCATGTAAGCAGAGCAAATGAATTGAAAAAACAACATTATCTTCAGAAAAAATAGAAAACAATGGAATCTGGAAACAACCTAGATGCCCCTAAGCTGAAGAATGGATTAACAAACTGTGGTACATCTACACAATGGAGTACTACTCAGCAGTAAGAAAAAATGGTATCCTAAAATTCATAGGCAAATGGATGGATTTGGAGAATATCCTCCTGAGCGAGGTATCACAAACCCAAAAAGATACACAGGAGATGTACTCACTTATTAGTTGACTTTAAACAAAAAGAAAAGCATTCTCAATCTGCAAACTACAACCACTGAACAGCTTGGGATCTGAAATACCTTGGATGGGCACCTTGGAGCCCATTTCCTCCAGAGACACCTGACTCAGTGTTGATGGTGGGATGCGGAAAGTGGATCTGCCTGGAGTTGATGCTGAACTAAGCCATATTGGGACCTTGGGACCTCCTGCCCTTGCTGGAGAGGAGATAAAGAGATGGGGAGAAGAGAGAGTGACTGGGAGGTGTGGGAGGGGGAAAGAAGTTTGAACAAGAGGATACATGGTTAAAAAATGAGACTTTATTCATAATACAAAAAAAAGAAAAAACAAACAAACAAAAAGAAAACAATTGAGGACTGAGAATTGTGATGCTGGGTTCTGAAGAACTGAAAGGTCACACACATGAGACATGGGATATAGTGTCTTACTCCTTTCTTTCCTCATCACCTCCCTAGCAAAATAATGAAAAGTAACAGCAGAGCACTTCTGAGAAAAAAATAGGGTAAAATCACAACACATTTTTTGTTGAAGAAAACAAGACACAGGGTTAAGGGCAAAGTAGACTGCAGTGATTACACTTGTAAACCAGTGCCCACAGAAAGTGCTTGGCTTTGTTGTCTATGCTGCAGTGGCGTGTCCAGCAACAATAATCTTTATTATTAACCCAAACCTACACCTTGAAGGCACTGCAAAGGATAGGTGTGTGTGTGTGTGTATATATATATATATATATATATATATATATATATATATATATTCCCAGGAACTACATCTGTCCATGTCATCCTCTAAGGCCTTTTATAAGATAGCAAACTTTCAGAAAAGTTATAAAGCATGAAAAAAAAAAAAGGCAACTGATTAGAAACATCCCCCAAATCAAGGCCAGTAAGACACAGATTTAGATTTAAAATTTTAAATGACTATGAAAGACTCAAGATATCAAGGTAAATAATATCAAAGAGATTAAAATATCTAAGAAGAAAAAAGAATCTAATGGCAACACTAAGAGAAAAAAAATTAAAGCTGAAGAACACTGTCTAGGGAATCATCTTTTAAAAAGTGTGTGTGCATGTGTTCAGATGTATGCTAGGCTACCTGGCCCAGGACTACTGGCTCACAGATGTGTCCCCATTCAGCTTTATGAATTTTGAGAACCTGTCCCCATGCTATTGCAATAAGCACATCACCCACTAAAAGGCATGCTCCTTTTTTGAGATCATCTTTAGAGCTGACATAGGCAGAGGAAACTGGAAGGTGAAGCTGAAACTGCCCAAACAGAAACATAAAGACACAGTCTACAACACCCAAATAGAATACCATTTTCAGTATTCTAATATATGTGTAATTTGAATTCCAGAAATGAGAAGAAAATGGATGAAGAATAAATATCTGAAAATAGTAGCACAGAATTTTTCAAAAGACAATAGTAAGACATCCAAAAAGAAAAAGAAAGAAATGCATAGTTTTATCATATGCAAATTGCCAAGAACAAACAACAGAAAATAAAATTAAAAGCAGATACTGAGCAAAGAACTATAGCATATAGAACATAAAGAATTATGGAAGGTTTCAACCAAGATTACAATGGAGTGACAAATTAAAGGTGATTAAAGAAAATGAAAATTAAGTTTAAATTCAATAACCCATAAAATTATCAGTCAAACAAAATCTGAGCTTCTTTAAGAAATCAACAAACACCAAATCACCAGCTGCATCTGGTTTTCTTTCTCTGTCTCCTTGGTCCTCTACCCCCAGGCCTCTGACTGCCAATTTTCAGACATTCTTTTTATTTTGTTTGTTTGAAACAGGGTCTCATGTAGCCCAAGCTGTACCCAAACTTTCTGTGTGGCCATCTACTAGAAAAGAACATAGTCTCCAAGGAAGGTCAAAGGCACTTCTTCATGGTGAGGAAGAATTATATCAGCTTGAAACTTCAGTCTAAATGATGAAAGAAAACCTTAGAAAAGATTTGCCTTTTAAAGGTAAAGTAAAATTGTTGTTATCTATTTTTAATTAGTGTAGAAACTATTGAAGATAAAAAAATGTCATCAAGGCAGTTTGATTGAAGCATGTATACCATTAAATTTACAGAAACAAGGCTAGAAAAGAATTGGAAATTTCTTGATTATATATATGTATATCTGATTAATTGAAAGTGTCTATTTTTAAACTCTAGAAAATTATTAAAATATTTAAAAATACATTAATATAAAAAATATAAAATTGAGGAAACTGTACAACAGACCAAAACAAAGAACAAAAAAAAAAAAAACAAGAACAAAGTAAAGAACAAACAAACAATAAATGGGGTAGGAAGCACCCACAGCCACATGAAACAAATTTAGGAATAAAATTATACAAAATAAATAGCTTGAAAGTAAAGACTATCAAAATGAAAAAGCAAGTCTTTTGTTCATACAGCATGCCTTCTTTAATGGAAAAAGTTGAACAGAAGAGTTTTAAAAGGATCAAAGAAATTCCAAAACACAGATTTTGTTTGACCAAAAAAAAAAAAAAAAAAAAAAAAAAAAAAAAAAAAAAAAAAAAAAAAAAAAAAAAAAAAAAAAAAAAAAAAAAAGCACTTGGACAGTGTGAGTGACATGCAGCAATGAAGATTCAGAAGAAACATTATTACAAAGAAAGACATCACACAGTGAAAGGGTACAAATTTCCTAACAGTATGTAATAATATCCAATTGTATATCTGTATTTGTGGTATGTGAAGAACAAATGTATATCTGTTGTGTGAACAACAAAACCTTAAAATGCATAGACAGAGAAGGCACAAAACTTGAATGAGATATTGGGAGTAGACGTGGTGGAAGCTTGTAGTACTCACTTTCAGGAAAAAATGGACTTAGTAGGCACATCAATCAAACAAAAAAGCTCAAAAAAAATCAGAGAAGAGTGAACAATACTAAGACTAAAAGAAGACATAATACAAAATGAAGAACACTAAAAATGACCCTAACTGAATGATCTACAGGTAAAGGACTTGATAATAACACTAAGTATTGCAAAGACACAAAGCAGTAGTTTGGTCATATATATCTTACTGGTAGGAATGTAAAGATGATACAGACATACAAAAATTGCCTGCCAGCTTTTTTATAAAGTTAAATTAAATATCCTTATAAAATATTTCTAAACACTGTTCCTGTGTGCATCTACTCTTGGGAAATGAAAGTTATATTCACACAAAAACTTCAATGTATATATATATATATATATATATTGCAGTTTTATTTATAGTGTTTTTAATTATATATAGGAAACAATGTAAATGTCTTGACATGGTAAATGAGGAGAAAAACTTGTGGCATATTTGTACATTGGTGCACTCTTCAGGAATGAAGAGAAACAGACTATTTATATAAAATAAATAGCTTGAAAGTAAAGACAGGATGAAACCTAAATGCCTATTGGTAAGTGTAAGAAGGCAGATTTGGAAGGTTAAAGAATATGACAGTGCATTTATATGATATTTGGAAACTGATGCTGTAGAGGAGGTCAACCTGAACCAAATCTGTGGTAATAAACTGTCTAGTGTAGAACTCTGCAACTGGTGACATGACTTTGAACATTTGTCAAAAGTGTGTGCTTTTCTGCTGGACGAAATAAGCACATATGCATACCAGCAAAATGAACATGATGTAGATAGGAGGAGCTCAACCAAGCATTTTCAGGGAGAAGAAAAAGGTAAATGCTCAAAGGAGCCCCATGGTTCTGGGTTGAATTTGTGGAGTTGTTTGAGTAGGCTGGGATTAGTAGCAAATGAGATCCTAACTCTATCCACAAGGAGGAATCAAAATTAGCAAAACCAGAAGTAGTAAAGCATTCTCAATGTCTAAATCTTGGTTTGTCAATACCATTCTCAAATAAAGAATTGTGTTACTTGAAGAACTGGTTAATTCTAGATCTGGGATCATCTTGGAATGTGCCATTACAATATATAATGTGGAATCCTAGGTTAAACTGTAGAAAAGAAAAGGAATATTCATGGAAAGCCATTAAAGTTCAACTAAATTATAAATGGTATGTGCAAATTTTCTGTACTGACAAGCTTCTTTAGGTCTAAAATTATCTCATTATCTTCAAAAGCAGTTAGCATTCACAGGAAAAAGAATAGATATGAGCAGTCAACTTATAAACCCCAGAAGAGATTCTTCCAGGCTGCCAGTCATTTAAGAAAGGTTTGGGGCAACAGCCTAATCTAAGACACAAAAGTTCAGGAGAAAGCATTTTAGGCACTGAACTAAACAGGTGATTAAAAGTTTGTGACATTACTGTCCTTGAAGAACCTGAAGATGGACAGACAGGGTAGATTGTCAGCTCCTGGGAAGGACAGAAGCTTGTTTTTTAGGAAGCCTAAGAGTTCACTCTGAACGTTCTGTTCAGTCTTATGGAAGATTCCAGAAATAACTTCACACTGTGCGTTTGTATGTAGGTTAATGGAAGTCTCCATAGTTCGACTCCAATATGTTTCATAAGCCAAACCTGAGATTCAGAAACGTTATAAGGAAGCATACATCAGGAAATTTTGGTTATGAACTGGATATACACAAGGTTTTATATTTTCCTCTCTTATTCATTACAGTCCATTTTAAGCTCAAGTGGTTTCCCATCTGGTCCTAGAAATTGCATTGCTGAAATGTTAATGCCTTTTTCCCCTTGCTATTGTTTTATTATAATTCACTAAGAAGAGATGTACAATCTATCAGATTAGAAAGTCTAGTGAATCAGCCGAGCTCATGTGTTAGACAATCTATTCTACTGAGGGGTAGAAGCTATGAATGGATTCATCTGGATATCGGCAGTTTCTTCCTGATGGAACAGAATCTTCAAGTCTTTGATTCATTTGCCCTGGCCTGATTTTTCTTAAGATTTTTGCAGTCTGATTCATTGAAGAACGCTGCACCAGGAAACAATCTAACTTTGAAGCAGAACCTTGACCCAGAGTCGAGGGGGTATTCCATTTCTGATTCAGGGAGCAATTCCATAGAAGGCTCTCTTCATTTTCCGTTTCCCGCCTAGTCTTTTTTTTCTCTGTTAATTTTCTTCTTGGAAGCTTTGCAGCTGAAACACAGGTGGGCGGGTGTGGAGGTTTTAGTTTCCTTTTCAGGGTTCCTTCTTCTTTGCTTTAAATCTCCACTGACTTAAACAGCCTGCCTGATCCTTTTAGTATTGAAGTCGCAAGTGAACACAAAAGATGCTGGCAGAACAGAGAGGGAGATTATCAAATGTTTGTCCCATTGTCTGTAGAATTGTGCTGATGATAAACGACTAAGAATGCTTGACGTTTCTCAAACTATTACACTCTTTATTATTTTTAAATTATAGTATAGTCAGCCTGTGGTTGAACGAACTTTTTATTTTTCGCCCTGAGAATTGATCAAGGCATAGTTACATGCTTGAGACATGAGAGGAAATGGCAGGAGGACAAGGGCGGAAAGAAAGGGAGAAAGGGAAAGGAAAAAAAGGTTGCCAGTTACTTTTTAATTTATAGTGGTGATTGCACAGTTCAATTGAATAAGATATATTCCCTTAAGAAATGCATTGTGATTACTTCCCCAAGAGGCTGAGGTTCTCTATGCAGATAAAAACAGTCAAAGTTTAGACCTTTTGTAAATTACTCCTATGCTTGTTAAAGTTTCCACCCTTAAAAATTCTGGATGAGATATGGTTTTTTTAACCCCTACCCAAATTCACAATTGACATTTCTCACATTCTTCTTCTTTATGGGGGATATAAAGCTTTTTTTGCCTTTATATTCTACATCCAGTTTTGATCTTACAGTGCTCTCCAATGAAATTTATAGCAGTCACTGCTATGAAATTTATACATATTTCATAGGAATTGTAACAAGTCTATAGCCATACAAAGCTGTGACTTTCTCTACTAAGTGGATCATTCTTTTCTCCTCTTTACCTCCTCTGCAGTGTGGTGTGCAAGACACATGTTCAGCTATTCAGCTTTAAGAATACAAATTTGTGGAAGGCTGAACCATTAAAAAATACACTACTAAATAAGGCAAATATAATAACAACGATAGTGGCCACTCTACTGTAGGTATGTCCATTCTGTACTTAGAGTAGCCATTGCCTTGTGTATTCTACTATGCAACTGCCCAATATGCCCAATATTGTGGCTGGTTGAAGTTTGGTCACTTGTAGAATCATAGAAAAATTATATACATAATCTATCATCTGAATTAATATTAGCTCAAAAAGAAAATATGGAAATAATTTTTATTCAAGGAATCATTAAAATCCTGGCGTACACTGATCCCTTTCAACAGTTTAATAATAAATAAAAAACTAGAGTTACATACACAAAATATAAAACAGTTTTTGTCCAAATTTGAATTTTAATATATTCCCATTCAATTCTCAGCCTTATTTCCATTCACTATAAGTCTTTTGAGTTTGAAATAACAGCACACAAAAAAAGAAATGAGAGCTATGGAGCTTTTAGATCTTTTAGGTGACATGTCCCATAAAACTTAAATCTGATGAAATTTTTTGTGAGTTTTCAGTGTAGTTATTTGAGTCATTCTAATGAAATCAGACTGGAAGTTCAGAAAAGTGAAATCATGCTGCATTAGTAAAAGTGTCACTTAAAAAATTCATGTCTAATATATAAATTCAACCAGCTGCCTCTAACATCATGATTTAACATAATGATGGTAGGTTAGACATGAACCACACCTACGTAATTTCCCCAGATTTGTCTGTATTGATTCCAGTCTGATACTTTAAGGATTTATTGGACTCGTTTTAAACATACTTAGATGTTTAGTGTAGATGAACAAATCTAGGGATAGAGCAAGCAAATTATCAGTTTGTGCACTCAAAATAGAAGCCAATGATAGCTAAAGTTATGATGTGATCACAAAAGTATGGTAAGAATAGAAGGAGGCAAAAAGAAAGGCCAAACTACTTTTTTATTATGTATTTTGTTAGAGAGCAGTTCAGTACATTTGGAGCCTTGCAAAGAATAAAAAGAAGATGGAAATGAAATTGAATAGCCAGGCGGCTCACAGACTTGATTACTAAAGGAAACCCTACTGGACACTGTACTGTGTATGGACATTCTGGACACAATATTTCACAACACTAATTAAGACAAGACCATCATTAAAAAGAAAGGAATTATTTTAGAAAGAATGTTCTCTGAAAAGCCAGGATTTACCTTTAAATTTTAAAAATTTTAGGTGTATATGAGAATCTTCCTTTAACATACAATATATTGAAAATTGTACTTCTTTTTAGTTTTTAGTCATATTGGTATGTGTCCATGCATACTTGTGTGGGGGTGTTTGTAAGTGTGGTGGCTTATTACTATATGTCTGATGCTCATATTGAACTGGCTAGCATAAGAAATGAAGAAAAGCAACTCTTTCTCTTTGAGGCTGTGAACTCAGTCTAATTGCATATGCTCAAATACTGCCATGGCTTCACACATTGATGTTCTCAAATGGATAATATGGATCTAAGCCAGACGACGGCTGGCTCTTCTCAACATTGCTAGTTGCTAAGGAAAGAAATGATTTTTATATAAATCTTAAATATAAGATTTGAGGACGTGCCAACAAAATCTTACATCTGTGACTGAAAGAGGCAATCTTTTCACAAAAAGATAAATAAACGAAGCCTGTTGTAAACCAAGAAAAATAAGCATGAGGCCTCTGCTAAGGTGACACATTCTCTAATTTTTTTAATTGACTGTTTTGAGAATACTTTTAGGTCTGAAACAAAACTGGAATGTTTCATGTCTACACACACAAGTGTAGCTATGGCATTACCCCTGTCAAGGGGTATATTTATTACGGTTGACGAGCCTACACTGACGCATGGCCACTGCTCCAAACTGTGACAATGGAGTCATCTATACTACTGTGCATTTGTGGGTAGACTTGAGTGTCAAGAATGCACCATAGCACTTCACTGCACTAAACACTTCCCAGGGGCTTCGGAAGACTAACTGAGCCAATGCTACATAATATTAAACACCTTTCTATTTCCAGACTTTCCAAAAAAAGAAGAACAACCCAGACAGATGATCTTTATGTTATTAGTTTAAGAAAATATAACAAAAAACTCAAATAATTTGTTTTTCTCAGAGACTGATAAAAAAGCTAAGTGATTAAATGTTTGTTTTTGCACGTTTGTTTTTACAAGCTAATATGATAGATTGTCATTAGCTTTTTCCTAGAAAAATTGAGCACTTGGTGGTATGGTCTTCTTGGATCATGTGATATGATTTTCTTTTCTTTTCTTTTGGAACATCAGTTCATTTTTTTCCAAGATGCAGCTAAGTCTCTGTTATGGAATAAAACTATCAAATGAGTGTCAAAGGGCACAGGGCATCAGAATTTGGCTTTTTTATGTGCACACAGTAATAGACCATATGGCTTCTATAGTGATATTAACTAAGGGATATGTGGCAGACCTCAATGGTCTCTTAAGATCATTAGTGTCACAGTAATAAAAACAGCCTGGTACTGGCATAAAAGCAGACTTGTGGATCAATGGAATCAAATTGAGGATCCCGATATTAACCCAAAGACCTATGAACACCTGATCTTTGACAAAGAGCCCCAAAACTTTCAATGGAAAAAAGATAGTATATTTAACAAATGGTGTTGGCATAGCTGGATGGTTGTGTGTAGAAAAATGCAAATAGATTCAAGCCTGCACAAAACTCAAACCCAAGTGGATCAAAGACCTCAACATAAACCCAGCCACACTGAACTTGATAGAAAAGAAAGTGAGAAATACCCTCCAATGAATTGACACAAGTTATCACTTCCTAAATATAACACCAATAGCACAGACACTAAGAACAACAACCAATAAGTGAGACCTCCTGAAACTTAGAAGCTTCTGTAAGGCTAAGAACACAGTCAATAAGACAAAGCCACAACCTACAGAATGGGAAAAGATTTTCACCAACCTTACAAGTGAAAGAGGACTGATCTCTAAAATATATAGAGAACTCAAGAAACTAGAGCCCAAAACCTTCAATAATCCAATCAAAACTGGGTTCAGAACTAAAAAGGGAATTTTCAGCAGAAGAATTACAAATGGCTAAAAGGCACTTGAAAAAGTGCTCAACTTCTTTAGCCATCAGAGAAATGCAAACCAAAACAATTTTGAGATACCACCTTACACATATCAGATTGACTAAGATAAAAGATACAGATGACAACCTATGCTGGAGAGGTTGCAGAGCAAAAGGAACACTCCTCCATTGTTGGTAGGAGTGTAAACTTGTTCAGCCACTCTGGAATGCAATATGGTGGTTTCTCAGAAAACTGGGAATCAATCTCCCCAAGGATACAGCAATACCACTACTGGGCATATACCCTAAAAATGCACAGTCACACTCCAAAGGCATTAGCTCAACTATGCTCATAGCAGCATTATTTGTAATAGCAAGAACCTGGGAACAACCTAGATGCCCATCAACTGAAGAATGGATTAACAAACTGTGGTACATCTACACAATGGAGTACTACTCAGCAGTAAGAAAAAATGATATCCTAAAATTCATAGGCAAATGGATGGATTTGGAGAATATCCTCCTGAGCGAGGTATCACAAATCCAGAAAGATAAGCAGGAGATGTACTCACTCATTAGTGGACTTTAAACAAAAAGAAAAGCATTCCCAATCTGCAAACCACAACCACTGAACAGCTTGGGATGTGAAACACCTTGGATGGGCATCTTGGAGCCTATTCCCTCCAGAGGAACACCAGACCCAATCTTGATGTTGGGGTGAGGAAAGCAGATTTGCCTGGAGTGGATGCTGAACTAAGCCACCTTGGGACCTTGGGACTCCTGTCCTTGCTGGAGAGGAGATAAAGAGGTGGAGAGAAGAGAGAGTGACTGGGAGGGGCAGGAGAGGGAAGGGCATTTGAACAATGGGATACATGGCTAAAAAATGAGACTTTATTCATAATAAAAGAAAGAAAAAATATTTTCTTAAAATTATGTGTTTAGCAATATCTTTATAAAATTTTATAAATGATAGGAAGTAACCAATAAATTGCTGTATTGTTGTGATTGAAATAAAAGATTATTAGTGTCCATAGAGGAGCACAGTTATGTGGCTTAACTAGATTTATGTCTTATGGGTATCACGTTTTGAATATAGGTTTTTTATCCATTGTCCAACTCCATTTTAAAGCATCTTTACTAAAATAGTATTCAGTTCATTTTCTGTTTGGCACTTAAAGCATCTCTTTGTGACTGAATTATACAATTGTCATCACAATGAAATTCAGACCACTGCTATCATATATAAAAGGAACTCAGTATCCACAAGTAGCTATAAAGTGTGGCTTACCCCCTGTAGACCCTTCACCTGACTTTTATGACTTTCATCTACAGACCCTGGCATTAACTTATTTAATTTTCGAAACAACTAAAGCCATTGCTTTACCATTATGTTAATTTTAAAATATTATCTCCCTCAGCATGAATTCATAGAGTATGCATAGTAGCAGGGGCAGCCACTACCCTCCAGCTCCTGAAAAAACTAATGAAAAGAAGTGAAAACAACTTCATTGCAATTTGGCCACTAGAGTTCTTACACTGCTTTGGCCGCTAGGTACCTAACACCCAGCAATTGGAAGCATCAGAAATCAAGGCTTATGCACCAGGCATGGTGGTGCTTGCCTTTCATCCCAGCACTCAAGAAGCAGAAGCATGTGGATCTCTGAGTTTGAGGCCAGTCTGGTCTACAGAGCTATAGACAGTGATAGAGCAGACAGGACCATATAGAGAAATTTTGTCTCAAAAACCAAAAAAAAAAAATTACATAAAATTCTTCAAATGTTGCAGATAAGTACCAGGTTTTTAAAGAATATGAACTGTTTTACATTAGAATATAATTTTCCAAGGTGGCTTATGGGAATATTATTTGAGTGACATATAAACTATTATTCTTAATTATTTTTATTTGCTCCCATGTCTTAAAAAATATTATTACTAATCAAAGTTTTTTTTTTAAATTAAGAACAGACCAAGTTCCTTTTTAAATACCTTTATTTACTTAAATATGGTAAATTCATTAAAAAAAAAACCAACGTTACAGATATATGAGTAAAGAGTACAGTTTTCTCCATGACATCTGTAATTCTTTCTGACATGGGAGACAGTTTTCTAACCAATTTCTTTAAAAAAATAATTTATTTAACTTTTTTATGCACATTTTTGTCAGATCCCCTTAAAGTGGAGTTACAGACAAGTGGTGAGCTGCCATATGGGTGGTGGGAATTGAACCCAGGTCCTCTGAAAGAGCAGCCAAGTTCTCTTAACCACTGAACCATTTCACTAGCTCCTGTAGCCAGCTTCTTATAACTGGGTGATATCATATGTCTGAATTTGCCCTGTAGTTTGTGAACAAAATGATCCATTCACATAGGGGAGGTAACTCGTTGAGTTCCCAAGGTCCTACTGCCTCAAGCATTCTCTTCCTGCACATTCTGTTGCTATGTCATCAACTTGGAGTTTTCGAAAGTTTATTAGCATGTGTTAATTATACATAATAATGTGTTTTATTCTGATATTTTCATCCTTGTATATATAATTGATTGCATTTACTTCTCATTTCTTTTCTTGTCTCAGCCTATTCCCTCTTACCTCCTTTCCCTTCCTAACCAGAATCTTCCTATGTTCATCGTTATCTTCCTTCTTTCCCGCCTTCCTTCCTCCCCCTCCCCTGTCTGTCTCTCTCTGTGTTTCTGTGACCCAATTAATTTAATTAGCATCACTTATAGGAGTACATGTAAGGACAGCTTACCAGTGGTTACATCACAGAAACAAATGACTCTTCCTCTCCCAGGAACCAGGAACTATCTATAGTTCTCCAGAAAGGGGTGGGACTGCATGCCACCTCCCCATCCTTTATGGAACACTGATGACTGACATTTCTGTACAGCATCTGCAAATGTTATAAGAACTATTGTGACTTCAAGAGTACAATGGCCATGACATTTCCAGAAAAGGCCATTCCATAAAACCCTTGTTTACATTGTTTCTGTCTCCTCTTCCAAAATGCTCCCTGAACCTGGGAGAGATGATATAGCGGCTCCACTTAGGACCAAGTACTCAACAGTAACTTATCCTCCTTACTTTGACCAGTTATGAACCTTTTTAGTAGCCAATGGCCCCTCCAGGAAAAAAGAAAAAAAAAAACCCTTTAGTCTGTTCCTGCTCAGACATACCCTCACACTGCATCTGTCTTCTCCGTTGCCTGTGATCCTCCATGTGATGCAGCACATGATTTTATCCCAAACGCCTATTTCTATTCTCTTCTCATCTCACTCCAGTAAGTCTGTTTGGAGAAAAGAAAGTTTACACCCATAAATAAGTCAAACAATAGTATAATATTCTGCAAAGGATATGTACATTCACATGTACCTACATTTGAAATCATTTTCTAACTATAGGGATTGTAGCTTTGGTTAAATCATTCATTTTTTTTTTTTAAAAAAAAGTGGACTGTACAGATATGCTTCTATTGAAAGAAATGTATCACGTTGCATACAGCACGAATTCAGCAGAAGGTATGCAGTATGATGGTCATTTTATTGTCTGGTAGAGTGTGCACACAAGGGCTGTGATTTAGCTTCTCTTCTTTTTGGTGTAGACAGTCATCAGGAAGTGTCCTATGCAGAATGCTTATCTAGCACACAAGCCTCCCAGCTGTTAAATCCCAGTCCAGGAGCTCTTTGTCCAAATAGCTCACTGATCCTTTCCAAATATGTGTACTTAACCTCGAGGCTACTTGATAGCCATGCTCTGTAAAGGAGGCAGAATTCAGATTTCCACTGAGTTTTATGGACACAAAAACAACTCAGACTTGGTAAACACTTTTATTACCCTGGGAAGCAAAGTGTATTGCAGCCTCGATATGATAAATTCTAAAAATAAACCATTGACTTTGTTTTTAGAATCCAGGATAATAGTCATGGCTGGAGGCATATTCGCCCTGTTCTGCATCTTAAGTGGCTTTTTTCTCCTGTGGGCAATGATATGGAATCCCCTCAAAATATTTGAAGACAGTGCATAAAATGCCAAGCCAGATGTTAACCTAAGTTTCTTAAGACTACTATTTCCATAGCAAGTTTGCCAGCAGCCATTCTGTCTGAAGGCATCCATTTTGTAGGAAAAAATATGAATGTGAATTTAGATTGAGGTGCTATGACAAAACAATAAGGACCTCTCAAGTAAACTTTCAAGAAATGGGTAGCTTTTGCCTAACAAGTCAATGAATGATAGGGCTGGATGTAGTGCCAGTTGAAGCCAATTATGATCAGCTTTACGTGACAGGAAACGAAAATGCCTCCCTGGATTTACTCGTTTTCTTTCCTCTTCTTTTTCTTTCTGAGAAGGATATTTTTGTTTCTGGGCATGGTTCTGATTTGGGACGTTCCCGGTCGTTTTCTTTCGTTTTTTTAGAAATGCAGATGTAGCCATTGTTTTAAAAGACTCCAAGTGGGTCACCCTGATTTATCCTTTTAGGATGGTTCCATTATAAAACGAGTCAGTTACTTCCTGGAATGGGACCAATGCAAAGAACAATCCTAAACCCTAATTCAGTGCAAACATTTCCCTGAATGCATGGCATTCATCGCTATTTGTTCAAACAAGAACACTGCAGTTAGAGCCCAGGAAACAAGCTACTAATGAGAATGTACAATGTCAAAGCATCTCCAAAAAGGAACTGATCATATAGGGCTCATACTAACAACTATATTTGAACTGTATTACATGCTATTTGACCTCTTATAAGGTGAATTAGGACTATTTATAAAATACACATATAAATGGCAATTTTAAAGATTGTGTTTTGGAGTCTCATTTCAGGACAGTAGCTTGCATTGTCTCAGGAAGCCAGCTGAGCACACAAATAACCACGCATTGCTAATCTTGCAGATGGGCAGCTTTACACTGTGAAGTTCCGTTCCCTGGCACTATGTCTGGATCGAACCCTGTTTACCAGCTACCTATACATACTCTCAAGTTGCTGTGTTCAAACACTCACGTGAAAAATCTTCCTCTGGGGGAAAGAAATACTTTCTTTAAGCCTCATCGGTCATCTAGAAATTTCTGGCAAATAAAGGCACCTTAAATTATAATGGTGGAAGAGCATCTATTTTTATACAACTTAAAAATGAGATAGCTATGTAAAGTGCTGGAGTATGGATGCATGAAGAAATTAAAAGCTTTCATTCTTATTGAGTTAATTATTCTTTAATTCTTGGTAGTATGAAAAAGTTAACCCCTTTTCTTTTAGAACTACCCCACCTTAGTTCCTTTTAATGCTACTCTTTTAGCATCGTGTAGAGGGCTCTAACTAGATATGTATACTAGAGGCACATTAAAAAATAACTCCATCCTCACTCTTTCTGTGCTTTTCATAAACAGACTATATTATTTATCCGGTGTGGAAGCAAGAAAGAAAAAAAAGGAAAAAACATAGCTTTTTGCACATATGCAATATTATATAATATTTGGAGTTACTAAAATCCAATTAACTAAGGCATTTGTGGTCTTTTAACCTTAACTTGATTTCAGTGGTATCCTTTCTTCTACACCCTCTCTCTTTTATCCTATTCTGTTCTTTAACTTTTTTCCCCTTTTTTCTTAGTATTATTTTATTTAAAAAATATATGTTTATTAAATAGCATTTCACACTAAGAAAAAGCTAAAGCAATTTCTGGAAAATAAAAATTGAGATGAAAATATGGCAATAAGCAGAAACATCTCTTTTAAACTGCCATCATTTTAAACAAAACAAAAATTCTTTGAGAAATAAATGGACTCTAAAAGTAAATTCACTTTTCAGTGAAATTTTTTTTTAAATTCTGTAATTAATGTTAAACAATCCTTTTAAAACTATTTTTACTCTTTTATGGGTTAGCTAAAATCTGTGAGAGGAGGTTGTCATATTGCTATAAGAGTTTTGCCTTGGACCTGTGTAATTGTAGCAGGCCAAGAACATGAAAGGAGAATTGGATAAAATGTATGTCACATCTGGTTTACTTATTAAGCATGCAGTGTTCACCAACAACCCTCATGTAAGTCCTTACAAGTCAATTATGTGCTGTGATTGCTGCTCGGTTGCTTTTATTAGTATGTTGGCTGTTTCTTTGAATTTCTTCCCATCTTTATTTTAGCTAATCAGTTTCTTATTTTATCTTTCCAAAAACTCGACTTCCCAATATGGAACACTTTTGTTTTCCCCAAAAGATGTAGAAGGACTGTCATGGTCTAAATTGCCAAACTCTATGCTTATTTCTGTTTTCTCCATAAGTGAAAGTTTCCATAACCAACTGGCCATCTGATCGGTATCCTGAGTTCCAAAAAACAAAACCTCCTTTCTCTTCATGTTGGTTTTGAAAAGATTCAATGACAAAAGTAAGGATCACATATTTCAGGATCTACAGTAGTGATTCCAAACACTGACATTAAAAACAAACCTATACAGGTTCAGAATTAGTCATCTTAATAAAATATTTTCTATAGTTATATTTCATATGCATTCAATTATGAAAGCTATTCAATTTAAGAGGATTCTTGTTTCCATCATTATATCCTGAAAAAAAGAGAGAAAAGTATCTAACCAAAGAATATCAGCCTATGAATCTAGAGCAGGGCTGATATAATTGGAAAGTACCTATCTTAATTTAATAATTAGCCAAGACAATGATCATCAATGGATAGTGCAGTCATTGAGCATTTTATTAATAGGAAACAATGATAGCATCAGTTCACAGATTATTTAACTAATTATGAAGAAAAAGCCTCTTTTAATACAAAAACCTCTGCCAGGCATGGCCTAACACTACATGATCCTTTCAGTTATGTAGTGACTTGCAAGCCAACATAATGAAAAGTATGGGACATTATATCTGAGGAAAAATTATTTGATCTAACTAACCCAAAGAAAAAAATAGATAAGCTATTTTACATAGCAATTTTCCTCAGCTTCTTGAAAAAAATTTTCATGTCATGAAAGATAAATGACAACCAAGATATGTCAATTTATAATTTCTTAATGAGTCATGAATGAGAAAAAAAAAGTTAAGGAAATTTAAAGATAAAATAACTATATCAAATCAAAGTATTTTATAGTACTAAAAATATATTGGTACTTTAATAGGTGCTCACAAGAATGTTTTTGTTCTTATGTAACATCTCTATGGTATTTCTGAGCAAAGCTCATGATGACTGTAATTTATTCAAAGGAGTCATAGATATACACACACATATACATACACAAACACATACATAAACATACATAGACACACACACAAATAAAAAAACCAAAATAACTCTAAAACATCCTTAATGATGAATCTAGACAAAGGCCACACAGTTGCTTATAAGTTTGATTTATTTTTATTTTTTTCACTTGGAGTTAATCGGCAGTACCTACATCTGACAGGCAAGCTAAGGAACCCTTCCATGTAGCAAGAAGATGGTCATTTTAGAACACCTATCACGTGACCTTTTCCCTAAGCCAAAGTAGCTTAAACTCAGAATGATAACTATCTCAGCTCCTAACACAAACATCATATGGCTCTTACTTCTCATCTTGAGAGGAGCTTAGAGGAGTGAAAGAGACAGAAAGACTGGAGAACAGTAGGTGAGAAAATGGAATTTTTTATTATTTCTACAGGGAGCAGGAAAGGCATGACCTATCTCTTTTGGTGCATATATCATAAAAGCAGAAACTTCCATTTTACCCCAGCTTTTTCCCTTAACATCCTCAGTGCTTTAACGCATTGGAAGAATAATTTAATTTTGTTCCAAATTGTGTACATTGGTTCTGGAGGAAGCAGAATTGGGTAGCCTTAGTAAAGGATTCAATAGCATCCCTGTGTGTCCTAGCAAGCATACTGAGAAAACAGAATCAGAACAAATAAACTGGAGCTGACTTTAAGGGCAAGCACGAAGTCTGCAGGATTGTTTAGAATGCTATAATGTGAGTCAGAGAAATAAGCCAGTAGGTTCCCTGGCCTGGAGTAGGTATGTAAGCAGGGAGCCAGAGAGGAAGGATATTTCAAATGTTTTGTTTGAAAAGGTAGCAGACAGCTAGGGCTGTTTGAACCCCCAGTTTGCTGGTTCCGCTCAAGCTCAAAGCTACAGTAAACTCAATTGTATCTCTTCCTAACAGGGAAGAAAAGTAGGGTAGAAATTAGGGAATGAATAGATCAGAGGCCTGTTGCTGAATCTAGCAGGTTTTATGAACCTCATTCATTCAGCTCAGCAGACTGAGATTTAAATTAAGCTCTGGATTACTCTAGTATGTTCTCAAAGTCTCATCCTGAATTCTCCTGGCCTCTAAGAACACCGTGTACATGCATTCTTGCCTGTTGCCTTTCTTATCAAATCTTTTGGATGTAGAGATAAAGCTTTGAAGTTAAGAAATTCTCATTTACGGCTCATTTTTTACAGTCTGCATGAGTCTAAGCCATGGAATGATAAATTTTGATTTTCTGGAGCTTGAAAAGAAAATTATGAGTTAGTAAGAGAATCTTGGGAAGTGGTAAAATAGTGAGTGTACTCTGCTAGGTCTGAGGATGGAAACAGGTTAAAAAACACAACAGACCAACAGCCAAAAGATACAGTTCCTTGAAAAGACAAACTTTGCCCTTAACAGCTTGAAGCAGCCTTGAGATCACTTGGCCAACATCATTTCCCCCTGCCCCACCCCCCACATACACCCGGTTTTCTTTTTATAATAAACAGAATGGTGAGATGTAAGGATTCCTAGCACGCCATGTGGTGAACACAACATGGCTTTGGCAGGATGTACGGAGGCACACCCCTAAACACGGCTACGTAAACCCATGCCCACCCCCCTGTCTTAAAAAGAGGCACCATGTTGCAATCTGCCTGTTCTCCTCTTCTGTTTCTCTGCTCCTGTACCTGCCTGGCAACTCTCCTAAAAATTCTCATTTAGTGATGAGAAGGGGAGAACATGGAAAACCTAGTTTAATGAAGGAGCATGCCTTAGCAATATGCTTCAATGTCAACAGGAGATATATTTTCCTCAGCAACTTTTTAGGAATTTTCAAAAATATTTACAAAAAAAAATTTACATTTTAGTCAGTGAAAAAGAAATTATCTAAAATTCATAACCTTCCAACAGCTACAAAGTTGCTTCTTACTCCCAGGCCAGAGGTAATCTCTTCGAGTGGAGCATTTTCATTCTGACTTGTGATTTTGCTGAAGATTGCTCACTCTGAGCAGTCATAGTAAATAAAAGACACACTGCATAAAAATTTATTACTTGCTGAGAAAATAATTTGTTTCAATATCATGAGAAATATAGTACAAATGTAAAAATATGGACATAGTAAAATAATCCTGATGTAGGTTTTTGCTTTGCATTTTTTAATATAAGGCTAACACTTTATTTGCCTTGTTCTTTGAGTAATCATTTCTGAATTCAAGCGGGTTTTAATTTAACAAGAAGGAGACAGTCAACTCTCCCACATAATATTTCTTCTGTTGAATCGTCCTCTTAGGGCTCATATAGTGACATTGGAATGGTATTTTTCCATTTCCTTTCATGGGATTTCTTTTAAAAATAAGAGGCTCAGATATTTTAGAAGATTCTATAAGCAATTTCATTTTTATTTCTAAAACCATTTTGAATGGAGACATTTATGTTAGACACTGTGGTAGCGAAGACATTTTGGTCCCATCACAGATGTTAGATCCTAGTTTCTATGTTTCCTACTATAGGGAGGAATCATTTTCCATTTGCACAGTTTTTCACTCAATATTTCAGCAACACCTTCAACAGGGAGATCAACTTCCTGAGAGAGGCAGAGATAGATTGTGAAACACTGAAATATCCTCCTGTCAGAATTATTCATCACTCAGGAAGTACATTCTTCATCCTATTCTCTTGATTGATTTCCATAACAAACTGTTACTACATTGTTTTGTATCAATATTGATTGGTAGGAAATTGAGGTTGACTAAAGTTCCGTGACGTGAAGGGATCACACATGAAGTGATGGGATGAAGCTGTAAGAAGTGTCACTGCAAATGTGGTATAGGTGGGACACTTGCCCAGGTGTTGCAGGCAACTCTTTCATTCTCCAAGAAAGAACAAATCTTGTGCATGAACATGGTGGCTAAAGAGAGCTCAGAGCCAATTCCAGCTGTTTCTCTAAAACAAAGGTCATGTGTTCAATGCTTTTAACTTACTTAATGCCATCAGGTTAAGGAGTGGCATGACATTCTGAGTTCTGTAACCTTAACAGTTACTTCAAAAAATTATAGATTGAGTAGTTTTTTTTTAAGGAGGTTTCAGGCCCTACTTGTTATTATCTAAGTATAAATTCATGATAGCAATGATGCTAAAGCTAATATTTAATGTCTGAGTATCTGGCTTGTACTAGGACTATTTCAACTATCTTTATTTACTTATAAGAACAAACATCTGGAATAAAGCATAAATTATTACAAGAAAGCAGACTTTATATTTTGATTCTTACTCTCCCCTAATTTATCTATATATTCATCCCAATAATTCATCAAAATCTTCTCCACTCTGAGTCCCTGCTAAGTGAATTGAATTGAATTCTAAATTTTCAATTATTTAAATATATGCATTCTGTCAGGAAAAAATGCAATTCAGATCAATATAACACCATAATGTTGCTTCTCTCCTATTTTTGTCATTCATCAGGATTCTAACTTTCAAAAATGAGGAACTAAATTTTTCAATCCATTACAATATCACTAGAATAGCTTTATGTTAATTGGTATAATGTCAGTAGGTTATTTAATTTAGAACAAATATGTGATATGGTATATAGTTATTTAATACTACTTTGCTTATAGCAGTTTTGATAAATTACAAATAATTATTCAACTACACTGCATGATATAACTTTTTAGCATTTTTCTCTTGCTAAAATTTGTGACTTTTGGGTGATCAATGCATACCTGTGTTGTGAAGACTATGCTAATGTCTCTTATACTGCCTGAAAAGTTATTGCTGAAATATTCCTAGGTACTCAACAGAAAAAAATAGACTCATGTTAGTTATGTCAAAGAAATATCACTAAAATACAACTGATTTTTAAATATTGCATGCTGATTTTGGCTTCTATCTCTGTTACCTAAAATTGTCTTTTAGTGGAGACCCAGGTAAAGTCTTTAATGTTAATAGAAACTTCAAAGAAAGGAAGAGTTTAGGTCTTTCTTAATCCCTATTTTGGCCAAATAAAATAGGTAGCTGCTTGAGTGGTCTAAAATTTTGTATCCAAATTCAAAAGGCTTCTCCTAGTCAGTGGCACTATGCTCCTTAGTAGAGCTGGTGGTCAGATTGCAGGTAGAAATGAAAATCTATTGCCTGAATCTGAACTGAGAAAAATCATTTTCTCTGGATGAAACAGTATAGTAACAAACAAAAACGCATCCTGCTTCATCATTCATGGCTAAAGGTATTCTAATACTACCATGTTAGAAATGATTACTTAAATTAAGACGATGTAGCTCTGTGATGGAGCACTTGACTTAGCATATATAGGATCCTGGATTTAATTGCCATTACCTCAGAAAGTATTTCCATGCACGCTTCTAAACCATGTACTAGGAAGAATTGAGGCAGGATGATCATTATGGGTTCAAGACCAACAAAGTCTATATAATAGCAAGATTTTGTATCTAAAAACAAGCATAGAAACACTTAGGATCAAAAGAAATGAATAGAGACATAATTAAAATGCCCTAAAAGTTGGACAATGCAAAAGATGCTTGTGTGTTGGCGCTGTGGTGAATGGATATCAAGAGAAGACCTTGTGAAAAGCAAGTTCTGCCTCCTCTGGTAATAGTGACCCTCCTGATAGATTGACATTCATCTCTAGCAGAATTTATATTTGACAAAACAGGAGAGATAACAGTCATAATGAACAAAACCTATTACTGCTTTCAAATTTATTCCTATACAGTAATTGATAAACAAGAACTTTTACAAATATATTGTGAAAATGAAACTAATATATCCAAGAACTGTCCAAATGGTGCCCTACACTGTTAGCATAACCCTCTCACTCAACTTTAGTGACAGGAAGTGACTTGGTAATCAGATACAGAAAGTCAACAGAAGTGCAAAGCCACTTACTTGAGTTGTGAGCAACAACAATGCCCATTATTAATCTTAGAGACTTTTTTACTATGTTTTATTTTCTTGAGACTAGGTTTCCTTATTGTCTCCCAGAGTGAATTTAGCTGAAACAATGAGACCTATCACTGGACAGTACTAAAACATGGAGATAAAGAAAAGAGTACAGGAAGTAGAGGGATGAGAAAAACCAATGTCCCAAAAACCAATTTCTGGAACAATGTGCTACTTTCACTAACTAATCAGCAAGTCATATGGTTATATAACTTTTAAAATGATACCAAAACAATTGATCCCTTGTCCATCTTTTAGCTTTCCATTTTCCGTACTTAATGTAAACTCTCAGTCTTCTATGATTTTACATAAAAGTACAATGAGTTGTCTTTTCATACCATCTTAAATTTTTTCTTTTTACTTGGGATAATGTCTGTCCTCCAAAATAACATGGTACCATTATTTTTTTTCTATAATTTGTGAACAATAGACATTAGATTGGAAAAAATAATCCTTAATTGGTGGTATTTTAATTTTCAGAGTCTATTATGCTATTGGTATATTTTCTTCAATTATGTAGACCAGCAAGGCATGCACATGTGTATGTGTGTAGATATATGCACAATATCTATGCTAATTACACAGTGCATATGTGTATGTATATACATATGGGAATATATATGAATACATATGTACCTACTTACATATGTGCAAATAAAACATTATAACTATGACTACTATATAGTATATACATATATAAATATATTATATACAAAATTGTACATATTTTAATATATATAATTCTGAGGTAGAAGGAAAGGGCTAGCCTTCATAAATCAAAGCCACCCTGAAAAATAAAATTATTGCTTCTTCTCAGTGAAACCTTGGGAAATAGAATTGCATCACATCATTTGCAGCAGCAGCTATTCTTATTTGAAATTTTATATTTATAGGATGAAGCTTGTAACACTGCTAAGTTATTGCAACTGTTCAAGGGAAATGGAGCAGGACAAGAGCTGAGATCAACAGTTTTCAAACATACTTAGCAAAGGAATCTTCTTCCAGAGTGAAAATCTTATGACAGCCCCAGTATGAAATCATTTTTGTTATGCAAATTCCAATGCATTATAATCATCAAGCAGTTACTTACTTAAAGAAGTTGTAATAAGTGATATATATTTAAAATAAATGCTATAAATAACAAGTAAGCTTCATAATCCAATATATTTACACACTTTATTTCTGCACAACTGAGCAATTTCTAACTCACATATAACTGTTTCAAACTGCAACAGCACTGGAACAGCTTGCACCCTGGCAGAAGCAATATTCCTCTGAGATTTTCAGGAAGATGATTATCTGGCTGCGCCAGTTTGTATGACAGTAGATAGCATCAACATTTAAAACGTGTATATTTCTATTATGCCTATCTAAAGACAGTTAAAATATTCTTAGTGAATTTTCAACTAATTAAAAATATCAAAGCGAAATTTGAAAAGCAAAAACAAGGTTAAAACCGTCAATTTAGTGGCCTAGAGTGTCTTGCGGAAGGTCATAAAAGATTGGTTCATTAAGACAAGCAAGAAATAATAGCATGGTATCACAGTCACAAATTGTTAACACATACATTAAATATTTACCATTTTCAATTCTGATTTTCTCCTCTAACAATTTAAAAGCATAAACAAGTCATTTCATGGAGGCTTTAAACCACCAGATACTAAAAAAATAACCCCACTTGGGGTAATACTCATGGTGGTTTGCAATGGTTTTTTATGGTCTAAAAATAGAGCCGGCCAGGCTAAAAGAAAGTGCTAGTTTTTGAGGATAAAGGGGAGAGAAGATTGGGCACAGCTAGAAGAAGAGGATGAGGTCATGGAGGCAATAACACAAAGAAAATCAAGATGGATTCACATAGTTAAGTAATCTCAATGGTGCTACTTAGATTTTTCTACATTGTAAACATTCATCATGCCCCTAAAACTGGAATGTGGCTTCCAAGACTAGCATAAAAATAAGTTGAGATCAGGGGAGGATGTAAATTTCTCAAATATTCTCTTTGGGTCTGATTATGTTCATAGGCTGGAAGACCTTCTGGTTATAACTTGTACTTGCTCACATTTGACTCTTTAGAGGGCAGAAGATGTATCCATCATGTGCACCACTAGAGCATGTAACTGGTCTCATCAACTGTCTGGGGATGGATGAACAAATAATAGAAGAGAGTTATTGATTGCTACCCAGAAGGAAAGAGGACACACTGGGATGGCAAAGCATCTTTAACAACTTTAGAGAGGGAAAACAATAGAAAAACATATACTTAGGGGGGCTGGGGAGAGAGCTCAATGGTAAAGGCCTGGATTTGGATCCCAGCATCTTTATAAGAAGCTGAGTGAAACAACACTGCCTATACCCCAGCAGTGTGGAAGGGAGAGCAATAGATCCTGTGGACTTTCTGGCTGCAAGACTAGTTGAAACAATGAGTATTAGATTTACTGAAAGTCCCTGCCCTAAATAGTAAGATAGAAAGCATTTAAGGAAGGCATCATACTGAACATTGGCCTGTGACCTCTACACACATGATTATACACAGATATGCACAAACACATGTGTGTACAATCAAATAATCAAATACACACTATACTCACTAAACACACCTTCCAAATCCATACCTATAGAGAAAGAGACAGAAAAGAAATGAACATTGGCAGTAATCATTTTTCTATAGACCTTGGTTTTTGGTTTTGGCCTCAGGACAAATGCTGTGACCAGCTTTGACTTTCCCAACCAGCAAGGGGTGAGGCTAAATCTTTTCCAGGGTGATTCATCACCAGATATGGCCCTCAGTGGAGAAAGTGGTGATGTTGATGATTAAGTGGAAGGCATTTGCCCCCCTGGAGAGGTGTTAAGAGGAGGGCATTGCTTTCTGGAAGTAATGTTTTTCATCAAGATGCAAAGTTGAGATCTTAATCTCTTGGAACATTGCTGGTTCCCTGGACTGCTGGCTGGCTAAGTTTTTATATTTTGTAGATTTTTTTCTTAGCTCTTAAAGCCCCATCTTATTCATCACTTTACAAGATGTTCACAGTGACCTTGTAACAGATAGAACAGAATGTTTGATAACGGAATAACTAAGCCTCAAAGATAAATCTAATCTCATGTGGCTAAAGCCTTACAAATGTGAAATAGAGACTTGGTACTTTTCATCTCAATGTTAGTCTGTGTGAGCAGAGTTGTGAAAATTCAGTACTGAAAGGTGTGTATGTGTGTGTGTGTGTGTGTTTGTGTGTGTGTGTGTGTGTGTGTGTACAAAACCCTCCAGCATAATTTTCTGAATTTGCATGAAGGTACAAATTACAGAAGCTGCCCCATGCCTCTGTGTTTTTGTTTGCTTGTTTTGGTTTTTGATGGTAACTATAGAAATGAAGGCCTCCTCCCACTAAAGAAAGCCCAGGCTTTCTATTCACTCTAGTCAATGTACCTCATACATCCAGGAGGTGCATCACTCATGTCTTACTAAAGCTAGTGTGGTCTTGAATAGGCAAAGACAGAACTACATTTCAGGGAAAGTGACTATTCTTCAGATTAATACTGATGACATGTGCATGCTGTGTGCTGCATTTTTATGCAAAAGTACTTACTAAGTACTTTTCCATTCCTCCATTTCCTCACCCTTGAGAGAAAAAAAAAATTCTTCAAATCAGTTCCCACAATGATGGATGTAGATTTCCTGAACGCTCATCAGATGTTTCAAAGTCTTTTTGTTTTTTCAAAGCTCAGAACTAGACACATCTGTCCACCATCAATTTATAATCTTAAAATCTTTCTAAATGACCTAAGGCACAAGTTATGTGTTTCTGAGTCCTTAATCCCATCTCTGTGATTTCTGCATCAGTCCAGCCCTCCATCTCTTAGTGTATATTAGAACACCAACTTCTTTTGATCTTGGTGCATCAAAGCTAGAGGAAATGTTTTCCTCTGTGTTTTTGATAGAAAAACAGAAAAAAAAATCATCAGGATTTTCCAGCACTTGTATGTTTACAAAGACATAAGAAGAATGATTAGAGAAGAACCTGGAGCAGCGGCAGCCACTGTGAGAGGTCAGAAAGGAGCAAGATTTTTCAGAAAAAGAGATGTGATAAACCAGTGAGGAAGGCATTTCCAGTTCTTGGACATGGAAAGAACACCTTCTCATCAAAATGCCTTCTTTGGGGAGTCTGATTCTTAAAAGATAAGATCTGTAATCACCTTTTGCCTAGTATTTAGTATAAACAAGAATATCTTCATTTGATTTCTGTTGCTGTGATAAAACACTCATCAAAAACCACTTCGGGGGGGGAAAAAAGGTTTATTAGGATTACAGCTTAAAGATCATCATCAAGAGAAGCCAAGGTAGGAACTCAGTCAAGAACCTGGAGTCAGGTATTGAAACAGAGGTCATGCAGGAAGGTTGTTTCCTGCTGTGCTCTTCATGACCTACTCAACCTGTTTTCTTATAAAACTTAGAACCCAGGGGTGGCACTACACACAGCGGCTGGGCCCTCCCACATTACGCATTAATCAAGAAAATGCTTCCACAGACATATCAATAGGCCAATCTGACGAAGCCAGTTCTACAGCTGCTGTTCTCTTTTCTCAAGTGACTATAATTTATATCAGGTTGGCAATGTCTAATCAGCATGAAGACAAAATTTTATATCCACATTTAGTCTATGTACAAACCCAAAATACCATATTTTTAGAAATTTTATGTACTCCTTATTATCCTCAAACGTATGAATAAGATTTTATAATCAATGAAAAGTAAGTACAAAAGTATCTGTGCCTGCCCCTTCTGAAAGTGAAGCTACTATGTTCTTATTACTATCAAAGTTCAACTTGGTCAAGCAATGAGTTTATTTTGCTTATTGTTAATGTTCTATTGTTGTGAATAGATATCATGACCCCCCACAATTTTCAGAGAAAGAAATTTAATTGAGTATCTTCTTACAATTTCCAAGGGTTAGTTCATGGTTATAACAGCAGAAACTTGAGGGCAGTCAAACAAGCAGGTAGGCATGCAGGCATAATTATGGAGTAGTTTCTAAAAGGTAACATATAATTCTTAACATAAAGTCAGAGAGAGAATGTGTCTGTGCATAGTATGGGATTATGAAACCTCAAAGCCTTTTCCTGGTTGACAGACCTCCTCCAATATGACCACACCTCACAATCCTTCCCAAACTGTTCCACCAAATAGTGACCAAGCAATAAAATAAAATGAGGCTGATGCCATTTAAATCACCAGAGTTACTTATATGAGTATAGGTGAGAAGTTACTTGCAGGGTCGTGAATAACTCAAAGGCAGTTCTATCACTGACACATCATTCCAACATGGGTAATAAATCACAAAAGCTGAACTCTGTACGATCTAGTAGCCAGCTAGACAGGTTGGAGAGCTCTTTTGCTCAGTAATTCATACTGCTTATATGATGTTTTGTTATGACAAACAAACATACTTCACACATATATACTCACTCCAGAGAGGAAGCTCATACAAACTGAAGTATAGATACCAGCAAGTGCAACTTGGTGACTCAACTAATTTTATTGGGGTTACTTTCAAAACATGGGAAAAGATTTACTTAAAGGAACAGAAGTGACTCAAAGACAACTGCATCAACAGAGCCTACCACTTCATGGGTGACAGCTCACAAATCTTAAAACTAGGGCATACCGTATAGCCTATAGGCAGCTCAAAGAGTATTCTGTCCAAGTTCCTCTGATCTTAAACCTCTTTCAAGAAACTTGGCTGATATATGCTTTTTCCTGGAGCTGTCTGGCCACAGAGTTTCATTGCAGCTTTGCTTATCTGAGAGTTACTCTCAGGAGCTTGTCTGGTTAATTCTTGCAGGAAGAGGCCTAGTGAATCTTTTCAGTTTCAAAGACTTCCTGAAGCTATTTTGAGTGGTCTACCTTTCAGCTAAAGGGGCTTCCTTTTAGGACGCTATGTTTTAATTTCCAAGGAAACTATTACATAGCACCTTTTAAATCTAGTAGGCCTTAGGGACTTCCTAAGATTTATGAATTTACTTCCTGAATCTTAATAAGCTTTCCATTGGAACTTCCAAGGTCTTGAAATCCTCTTTCTAGGATGGAATATTTCAAGTCATATAAAACTGCTACATAATAGCTCTTATCCAAGTAACTGAAAGTAGCTACCTATAAGAATCCTGTCTTTTACAGCTTTTGTGTAGCATTGTCTAAACACTGAGTAGATGTGCAATTTGGGAGTGGTAGGAGTGACTAAGAATCCATGACTCTCAAATTACACAGTCAAACCCAATAAAAAGATTTAGAAGTATGCAAAAGGTTTTGATTGTCTTTGCTGTTTAGGTCAATCTCCTCTTCCTCACTGATGATGTTAACAGTATCATCTATGAATGACATCATATAGTACCATGGGTATAACTACAGAGCAAAAGCAGTTTGACTTGTCTGAGACATGTCAGTGTTACTCCTCAACCTGTAGTTCTAGAGTGTTCACCATCTTCTTATATACATGGATCCAGCTTCAGTGAATGGGCAGCTGGATTTAGTTTCTTGGATTTCTTTGCAAGATTCAAACAGTGCTTCAGATTAGTGTCTATTTCTCTGCTTCACTAACACCTCCTTGCATTGTTTGAGTGATTATAAGCTCTGTTTACATTATAATTTGGTTGCCACAGTAATACTCTAAAGAGTTGTGACCTCTAAAAGGTGATTAGATCAGATGGCATTTGCTGTCATGAGAGAATTAGTGTTATCATAGACTAGAAGAAATTCTTTATAAAAGAATAAGTGGAGAAATATTTTCCCCCAGACCTCACCACAGGAAAAAGTTGTTTTAGATGTCAGCACCTAAATACCTCACTTTCCAGGCTCTAGAAACATAAGCCGTTATGTTTCTCTCTACTACAAATCATCCAGAATGTGATGTTCCATGATAACACAAAACATACTAAGAACTTGTCTTTCAGATTTTATAGAAGCTGTTTTCATGACAGAACTCATAACATAAAGTTCAAGACTGAGAAGTAAACAAGAAATGCAGACAATTAACAATCTGCAAGCGATCCACTGTGAGACATGGTTAGTGAGCTGCCTGCCCAAAGGGACCTAGTTAGCTCATCATCAAATTTCTGTAACTAGTTCATTTTTTGAACTAATAACAAAAGTAACACTTACCACCTAATAAGTATTTATTAGAATTCAGAATTGGTATACCCATCCATTCTAATTATTTTAATAATCCCTTCACAAAGACATTTGCTAATTTACAGATGATAAAATTTGAAGCTGCAAATTATCAAGGAACTTGCTTAAGATTCAAATAGCTAGAAAGTGCTGGAGGCAGATCTTTCTGTCTCCTTCCTGATTTTCAGTGTTCAACAGACTTACATTTTAATTATGAGTCACATACAGGGCTGAAGATTCTGAGAAAGATGACTGAGATATCAGTAAGAAAAGAGCAAGATATTCTGATTCTTGATGATGATGCTATTCTACTCGACATTTTCCCACTTGATTCTTTCTAGTTTTGTAGGATGACATTTATGTGGTTCAAGGTTTGTATTTTGTGTAGAAGTTTTTGATACTCCTAAGGAAAGGAGTATGAGCCTTTTTTTTTTTTAATGAGATCCTCAGTCTGGAAAATATTGAAATTAATAAAGTCTCTTAATACAGAAAATAATGTAGCTCTTTCCTATGCTTGAGTTATAAATTCCTTAAGCCTGGCCAATTTTCTTTGATTTGGTGGTCACCATGCAAAATTCTTTCTGAGAACTTACTTTCTGAAAACTAATTACTTTTTAAACTAATAATTTATAGGGAAAAACCCAAGTCACTGAAATGAACTACCAATTACAAATTCATAGTGACTAGAAATAACTATTTACTATTTTCTTACAAAACACCGGTTGTACCCTATTGGGAATGCGGGAGAAAATTATGTAGAAAAAGTTCTACATTATTTAGATAACTTATGAGAATGGGAAATAAATAGATGGTACTTGTAGACTATCAGTATATATTAAAAATTGAACTAATTTTTTCTCTTTTATCTCCAAAATAATAGACTAAAAATTAGCAAAGTAAGACATCAGATTTATACAAAACGATCACAAACCAGTAAGGATTTATATCAAGTCAACTGCTGAAACAACATAGAACTTTGTATGATAAAGGGGAGCAAAGACTGAATCTCAATCACATGTTAAATTCAGTCTCTAAAGATAAATTCTTATTGACATGTATTCTTTGCCATCTCCTCTGTCACAGAAATGCAAGGTATTATTCAGAATTACAAAAGCAGATCCCTCCTGTAGAGCAGAGCTTAAATCCAATCAGAAAGCATGTGATTATCTTCATAACATTTATGACACTATTGATCCCCTGGGCATATCTTTCTCCATGGGTGGTTATTGTAGTTCACAAGGAATGCAACTGGCTAAGACTGTAGATTACTTTGCTTTTGCAGCAGTCTTCATATCACCTTCTGCTACTATGAAAGCCACATAACTGGGAGGAAGCTTTCTGGTTATTTCCAACTTGGTCTTTCCAGGTCTTATGACTAAAGTTTATGGTAACTTCTGCAATTGTGTCTTATCATGAAGTTCTTTTGAGAAACTAAGAACAATGGCTATAGTTTGTATTGTTTTGGAGGATTTGGGGACACCCCTGATATGGTCCCAGTGGGAGAATGTCACAATTAACAATGGCCTTTTATTTGACATTACTCATATGCAGTACAATACCAATTATATGGCCTTTTCAAACATCTTTGGTGTTAGTTATTTTCTCTTACCTTCTTTTACCTTATTCTTCCATCCCTTTTACCCATTTCCCATCACCTGTGTTCTTCTATAATCCCTTTCCTTAAGATCTCTTATTCCTCTGCCTACCAATGGATCCTTTCTAGTTTTCTGAACTATATAGGCCTTCCTACTTAATCACACAAATCTAAATATTCCATGCGAGAATTCATACACTAGAGAAAATGTAACATTTATTTCTCTGGGTATGGGTTACCTCACTCAATATAGTGTTCTCCAGATACAATCATTTACTTGGAAATTTTGCAGTTTCCCTTTTTCTTTACAGCTGAGTAAAATTCCATGAATTTATGGGTAGCACAATTGCACATGGTTTATAACAAATGAAAAGAGGACATAAAGTTGACAGAGGTAGATGTAGGAGTAAGACTGGAGAATGAAAGTGATCAAAATACATTGTATCCGTATGTAAAATTTGAAAATAATAAAGATTAGAATAATTTTTTAATTTTAATTTACATTTTAAAAATATCTTCGGACCTATTCCTTTTTATTACTTATGTTATTCTAAAATGGAGACATTGAAAATACGGCCTTGTAGGTTCAGATATGGGCAGAAAAAAAGAAAAGAGCACATGAAGAAGGAAGGATGAGGAGAAAGAAGGAAAAGAGAGAGGAAGGAAGGAAAAAGATTTAGAAAGAAAGGAAGGAGGAGATGGGAACTAGCACGGAAGAAAAAGGAAAGAATTCATTTCTGTTTATATATTTTAGAAAGGCTTCTTTAGATGAATTTATCAGCAATGAAATTTCAAATTTTAAGTGATCAAATCATTGGAGTGAAAAAAAATATGTTTAAAATATGTTTGAGTCATATTGTGGTCAATGAAATCTCTGACCATTATGTATAAATAATACCTACAAAGATGATAATGTGATTGTGTGATGGGCTTACATTGTCCATAAGCCTCTTTAACCTGTCTTGTAGATGGAGTTCAAATTTTATCAACAGGATTATTTCTGCCCTTTCTCAATTGCTTACATTTGTTCTGGATCCATTATTATTATTAATGGAAGCAAATGATAAATATGAACTTAGTGGAATTAAAAATACCAAAGCAAAAGAAATAAAAGGAGAAGTCTTGTTAAGTATGATAGTGTATTGTCTCCAGAAAATACAAGATTTCTGTGAGTAGTTTTCTATATACTAATTGCCGGCTGAAAATGAATTTTTTTTTTTTTTAGTTAAGTTTACCTCTGGAGGAAATTTGAGTGGAATAGAAGCTAATCTCTGGAGCCCTTTCTGTTCCTCTTTCCTTCTCTTGACCCCTCCTCCTCCTCTCCCCTCCTCTTCCTCCTCTTCCTCCTCCCCCTCCTTTTTCTCCTCCTTCTCTTCTTCCTCTACCTTTTTGAGTTTGTTTGTTTGTTTGTTTGTTTGTTTGTTCTTTCTGCCTGGCTCTTGGCTGGTTTACTAAGATCATTGATGATGATGATTCTACCTGGTAGCTGACAAAGCAGATTACTTATGCCCTATTAGGAGGATCTAGAATATTAAAACAGATTTATGACTCAAAATGTGCTTTCTCGATACTATATAAGTTTAGATATTAGCACCAGGAGTCAAGCAGACATTATTAATAATAATTTTGTAGTATTTGTGATTCATTAAACATATTCACTAGTCGTTGCCTAGACACAAAACTACCCTGTGTAAATAGAAACCTATAATTAGTGGTGCTCAGTGTTTGTGCCCATGTTGGCTTTTAGGATGCGTGATTCCTATTGGGTATGTATAGGTCTTTGTTTTGCTTTCTGAGAAAACCCAAGGGCTGAGGATAATTCTTATAACACAACAGGGCCTCAGTAACATTTTTATAAATTTTTATTTATAAATTTGAATAAGTTAATAAATCTCTATTGCTGTTTATTAAAAAGTAAAGCATTTCTTCATCAAGAAAGGAGCTCTTTAAACTTAAAAAATATTTTTGTTTTTATGCTTAAGAAATAATTAGGATTGTATGATGTTGACATATGAGATAACTATGTGAAGCCAAGACTTGGGTCAAGGCTTGCAAAGATGCTTTATCTTTGACTTCTACCTCATTCTTATACTAGGATGCACACCTTTTATTACATCACTCCAGTTATGCTAATAACTTTGGAAGGTTTTCAGTAGTAGCTGCTTAATTAAGTATGACAGGGAATTTAAATGTATTGAATTGTATTTTAACCCTCTAATTAATTCAAAGATTTAGACAGGCCATTGATAAGATATAAACACTCTAGACCTACAAATTCTGAATGCTATAGATGGAGACTGGGTGCTATACATTTTATTTTGTGCTCAAATCTTGGGTATTTTGTATATATACTAGTATATACATCTTTGAAGAAGCATGTTACTTATAATGAGTTTTCATGTTTAAGGAAACTAATAAAAGTACTTTTCAGTTTTCAGAAAGAAGGGAGAAAGGGGAATAATGGGGAAAAAAAGAAAGGTTAAAAAGTCAAAAAGACAGCTTTAGCTTAGAGAAAACTGTTATCAAGGTCAGCCTTACTTTTCAGAATTCAACTTATAATATAGAAGTAATATTATTCCTTCATTTTATATATGAGGAAAGATACAATCTTAAGTCTTTCAGACTCCCAGCATCTACCTTTTCTTACAGTTCTTGACCTATATTAATAAGATTATTTCCCCTAAGTGTTGTGTAATATACTTAATTATTTGGTATGGTGTAGTTTCCTAAGTTAAGATTCAATAAATCTGCTAAGTATATGGTCAAGAATACAGTGATTTTCTAACTAATAATAAAGCAAATTCAACTATGCTTCTAGCTAGTCTTACCAGCTAGTCAAAAATCAGTGACCTACAGATACAAATCAATGGCTATAAGGCAAAATAAGACTGTTGCTTGAAGGGCAAAAAGCTCATTAAAAGGGATGCTGAATCCAAGAAGGAATTTGCAGTCAAAGGCAAATCAAACACTGATGACCACAGTGGCATCAGCCTGCTATTTAACCACATTAAACGGTTCTCTTTCTTTCTAACAGACTAATAAATATGCAAGAGACAAAGACCAAACTGAAGGAATTATTTTTATTCAGAGAACAAACATGACTATGATACATTTCCAATGCAACAATTTAAATATTTTGAATGCAAAGTAGACTTTGTATATACTTAATTTATTATTTTCATTAGAATACTAGCAAAACATGGGGACATACAAAAGAAACCAGTAATTATGTTATTTTTTGAAATTTTGTAATGAAGAATCCAAGTGTTCAGTGAACAGATGCTTGGTTATACGGCAAAGGTTTGAGAATACACTTTGTATTATACACAGGAGCAATAATTAAAGAAAATGGTGAATATCATAAGTCCACCTGATGTGGGAATGTCTTTCTATATGCTGTGAATATCATTCCTTTTTTTTTAAAAAAAAAAAATCTTTATTTATTTGCCTTGGTGTTTGCCTGGAACTGGAACTACAGACAGTTGTTAGCTGCCATGTGGGTGCTGGGAATTGAACCCAGGGCCTCTGGAAGAGCACACAGTGCTCTTAACAGCTGAACCATCTCTCCAGCCCCCGAATATCATTCTTTAAATAAAGAAACTGTTTTGGTCTTTGGCCAGCACTATAGCAGTAGGCAGGAAATTGGAGTACAGGTAGAAAGAAGGCAGAGTCAGAGAGAGAGAGACTCGATCTAGCCACCAAAGAATCAACATATAAGGTAACATAGGTGAGCCACAGGCCACGTGGCAGGACAGATTATTGGAAATGTGTTGAATTCAGATTAAAGAGCCAGCTAGCAATATGCCTGAGAAATAGTCCAAACAGTATAACTTAATATAAGTGTCTGTGTTTTTCCTTGAGACTTTGAAATTGCTGATCTAGGTAAATGGCAACAGCAGGTCCAAACTGGACCAGAAACCTCTTGCTACATCCTCCTCCCTTGCTCCTTAAGGAGCACAGCCAAGGGCACATTCATGATGAAAGGCATTTGTGTTTTTTATTTGTGGAACTTGGAATTAGGTATAAACACATTTCTTTTTTAATGCAAAGAGAATGCTTTAAATGAAGGTGAGTGTTTTGAGGCCACATTTTCATTGATAAAACTATCATCTTGAAGACGGCTTGTTATTAGTGAAGCTGGAGATAGAACACTATGTATCTTCTATCTAAAGCTGTAATAGTTTATAGGATGCATAAGACAACCTTTCTCAGAGCCTTGAAAATGTATTGTTTAGGCATATTACTGTAAAGTGTTTTCATGTCATTTGCTTAACCTTCTGGATAGAGTAACAATAAATGCTCACAAAAATACATCTATTCTCTCACTTAGATATTGAATTATTCATTATTATGGAGAATGTTTTATGATCAAGCAATTAATTCTTTGAATTTGTATCATTTCTCCAATATTTAACACTATCAAAAGAACTTACATTCTCAATCTATGTGACTATTGCTTTGAATGTCCTTAGAATGTTTGATTCCTGCAAAATAAATTCCATGCAAAGAAATTGCTCCTTTTGCGTGATGAAGCCATAGTAAGCAAATTTTATTAATTTTGCAATAGCTCTCATGTCATTCCACCCAGACATAGAGGATTATAATACTTAAGTGGCTGATTATAGAGAGTTAATAAAGATAAATAAAATAATCAGAATGAACTTCTTTTTTGTGCTTTCTGTCTTTTTCAGAAAGGAATGTTGAAGGTCAAGCCATATATACTTCAAAGGTGGGTACCTGGTAGCTATAACATTCTTCCTTGAAATCATAAATTCTTCTCAACTCATGTGATAACTCACTTCATCAGTACTAAGCACTTGTGTTACTAGAAATGTAAAGTTGCATATTGTCTCTGATAAGGAAAGTTTGTTGTGGGCATAACAGCAGCACAGCTTCAAGCTCCCCAGCATTTACCCACCCAGAGCAGATCTTAGCTATGGACTGTGTAAGCATTAGTGATTCATTTAACCTTTCAAACTATAGTTTCTCTTCTCTTACTTGCAAGGATAAACTTATACAATTATTCCATACCCTGGCCATTGGACAGAGAGCATTAGATTCACATAGGTGCCAGGTTAGAAATAAAGGTCAAAGTAAAGCTTGTCCAAAACTTGATCAGAATATCTTCAAAGTCTGCAAACTGTCTTAACATAAACTTTGGGAGATTTATAATCAATTATTTTGTTGTTGTCCTTTTTTATTTTTATTTTTTTTAAAAAAAGGGTTCTAGGCAGACTTGTATATTATAGGTTTGACTATGATTCCTATCCTCAATTCTTGGTGATAGAGAAACAGATGGGTTTTCCAGAACACCTCAGCTGTTCTCCATTGCCCCATATGTGGATGCTCTTCCTTTTTAGAGTAAGATATTGAATTGGTGATGACCAGCAAATCACCATATCTAGTATTTTGGAGTCAGAAAGAGACAAAGAGAGTGCTACTATTCATTGAAACCCTTCTCTGAGAAGAACTGACACAGGAGAGGGACATTTAGTGATGCCATCACAAAAGATTCTTTTTGATTTCTTATTTTAAAGATTTAGCAATTAGTTGAAAAATAAAGATTTTTTTCCATACAAGAATTACTGGATGAGTCTAATGAGGTTATGAAAAACGCTGAAGGCTGCATTTCTATGGCATTTAATAACGGTAGTAGGGATCCTGACAGATTCTCCATTAGCAATTTCTAAGATAACTTAATTTCCTGATTAAACATAGGTTTTTAAATCATATTGACATTTTAAAAGAGAAACAAATAGTGTGGCCAATTCTCTTAGGCGCAGGACAAAGCTTTCCCTTCCCTACCCTGCCAATGCCGGACCTCCTTCTCAAACTTCCTATCCAAGTATCCAGAAAGTTCAGTGTGATTCAGAAACTGTCTACATCTAGACTCTGTAGCTTTGTCTACCTTGTAAACCTCACCACAGATGCCAACTTTTGCTATTCTATGAATGAGGTCTAATGTCTTTGTTCATTCTTTAGTATTTTCAATATAAATGCTTGAGGCTGAGGGGTAATAAGGCATGGAGGAATCCAGCTTTGTTGTTGAACTGATACACTATATACCCCAAGTACAGTCTGAAACTTGTAATACTGTAAATAAAGTTTTGCCAGAATACAGCGATGCTCTGAGAGATTGTTTATTTCTGTTTTTACCCTATACCTTTTAAAAAATGTGCATCAGTGTTTTGCCTACATGTATTTGTGTATCATGTTGACACTTGAGTGTCCACATAGGCTAGTAAACGGCATAGATTTCTCTGATACTAGAGTTGCAAATGGTTGTGAGCCATAGTGTGGGTATGGAGAATTGAACTCAGATCCTTTGGAAGAGCAGTCAATGGTTTTCACCACTAAACTATCTCTCCAGCCAGCCACACTGTGCCATTTTTAACAGCAGATTGCAACTATCATGTCAGAGAACTTATAACTCTACACAGTCTATTTACTCTATGGCACTTCATAAAAACAAGCAAAAGTCAAACCACACTACCAACAAAATTTTACCTAGCACTGCATTATAGAGGCCATGATCCAGTGAGCACTGGATGCAGAAAAGGAGAGGTGTGTGAATGAGGCTGCCTGCAGCCCTGTGGACACAGTACACATGAAGGCAGTGTGAGCCAAAGCCACCTCTACAAGATGAAGGGGGAGAATGCTAAGCTAGAGTCTTCTATTCACAGACATGGGTTTCTTGATGACTGTTGGGTGTACTGAAGACTCCATCTCTACTCATGAAGTTAAGACAGATCTTGCACCTTTAGGGGAAGCTTCAAATGATGTCTGTTATTTTCTTTTCTGTATTTGCCTCTCGGAAGACACTATAGAGAAAAGTCCCAAGAGATTAGCAGCCATCAGCAAGTCAAGACTTTGTTCCTCATTTTCCAAGTTGTCTCCTTTTGGACATGTGAGAAGCATCTGGGAAATTTTCAATGAGGAAATTAGGAAAATTCACCTCAGAAGCCAATTTGGAATTAAAAGCTTATTTCCTTTCCTTTAAAAATTGTTTTTCGCTTCCAGCTTTCTCTATTTGCATCAATTAGAATTATATTTTTCAACCATTAAAATATGATATGTAAAACTGAAACTTTTGTAGAATAAAGTTTTTCTAATATTAAAAAAGAAAACAACAATCCCCCCCCAAGAAAAGGAGAGGCACACAGTGTACCATGGGGTGGAGGTCTGCTTTAGAGCTCAGCCATGTGGCTTCTTATGGAAATATAATGAGTTAAAGATGAAATTCCACTACTAGTTTGCATACATCTTGCAAAGACTCTGCCCAGTAAAATGGTAATTAGAGTCTTCTTTACAATAAATATTATAATTTTAATTTTAATATTGTAAGCTATGAAATGTCTTCCATTTCCCCAACATGTGCTTTTTGTCCTGTTTCTCCATCCAAGAGACAGAAATAAAATAAACACCTTAATGAACACAATACCAATTCTCCGGAGACTGTTCCTATCTTATGGACATAACATGGAGCAGAGATTTTGAAGAGCCTCCCTTGGGAGAGAAAAATCTGCCTCATTTCTCAACCCAGTGTGGTCTGCAGAAGTATTCAGTCTGGTTTGCTGTTAAATTGTTGTAGCCTCTAAGTAAGTTGCAATTTGCAATTACAAGTGTAATTGTGAAGTGTAAGTGGGTTAATTTCCTCCTTTGGATATGATAGTAAAGCACTCCAAGATGGCAGTTAAGTTAGGGTGGGGTCCTTTCAGACACTGGGAGACTGATCATGAAAATATGGCTCTCTGTTGGTCTTTTTTGTTAATTGCAAAAACATGAGGAGGAACTCCTGTTAAGACATTATATTAGAAACAAAATATTTTGAATATTTCTCCCTAGTGATTACAGATGCAGCATGAGATGATATGAGATGTTGGAGGTAAGGGCTTTCAATCACAGGGTGTTTAAGTTGTTAATGATCTCCAATTTGACTGGTCAATATGGAGACTTATCAAATAATCATTCCTTTTTTTTTTTTCTTCAGTGAAAATGTCCTGACTGTCATGCATTCCAGTGAGAGGGGAAATTCTGCAGAGATCTGCATAAACTCATCACAGCTGCTCTACCATCTGACATCCTGATGGTCGATGCAAGGGGAGATCTCAGTGCACGTGTTGGTGGTAGTTTCTTCCAAAATGTGGAAGAAAATTATTGAACCACAGAGGATTACTCTCTTCCTGCATGGTGAGAAAGCCAAGCCAAAACTTGTAATCACAGACAACAGCTTCAATCATCCAAGTTAGGAGAAAAAAAGATCTTGGATGGGCCACAAAATCAAAAACAGTGACATCTTACCCATTCCACCATTGTTTCGCAATAGAAGACAAAAGATGTTAACAAAGTGGATGGAGGGTAGATCATTCCCCAATGTGCTTCAAATAATATCATCATCAGGGAAGGTATATAATATTTTCCATTTGATAATGATTCCTTCACTCTACAACATTATAATCTCATCACCTCCTGAAAGTACTAGGTACCACCTGTCACTATAAACATCTGCTAAATTCTGATAAACTTTGAAGGTTATGTCACTTACATTTTTAGTTGCCCTCCCAATAGTGTTTTAAGAGTACACCTTTTACTCAGAAGATATTAGCGTGTTTTTAACAAATGTGAGGGCCTGAAAGTACTAATAGGGGACTGGAAGGGCCCTGTCATGGAGAACTTGCTGAGCATAAGTGAGGTGATGATTTCAGTCTCCAGTCCTGCAAAATTTAAATGTAAATTAGAAATAAAAATATTACATTGCATTATGATTATATATGTTTCTTTTATTTTGAAGACAGTGAGGATTTCAAATTTTGAATGTTTTGAAACAATGAGTATTTCTTAAATGTCCTCACAAATTATTTGTTATTTGTAATAGAAAAACAAAATTTCAATTTTTGTTTGTTTGGATGTCTCTGACCTAGGACACTATCAGTTATTAGTCTTGAGTCAAAGATCATTTGCCTAGGATTTGACACTGGTTAGAATAATATATTGTACTTTAGTATAAGAACTATCATTTTAAAAATTCAACTTAGTTTATCATTTTTATAGTTCTTTGGAGAACCAGTTATCAGTGAAGGTGTTCTTGTCGAAGAGAATATTGACTACTCAGACTCTCCGGTGTAAATGCTGGTGGCAAATTCATTCTCACTACTTTTCAAACACTGATTTTTCTAAGGTGCCACAGATAAGCACTAATCATATCTACAATGATGGTGCTAATTTTATGGTATGAAAGTGACATTTATCACTTTTTCTTCATTTATGATTTTTATTTTGTGTACTTTTCCCAATAATTGTTTTCTTAATAATGATCATGGATTTTCCACCAGATTCTAGAATAATAAATCAAGTCTGGTGGGAAATTTATGAACAGGGAAATAGCAGATTCTAAAATAATGCTTGCACTACACAAAATTGTTTAGCATAAAGAAGGTGATTGAAATAAATGAAAGAAGTTCTGTGACACTATGTCAAGGTTTCAAGCTTGAGCTTTTTGTGATCTCTACCTTGCTTCCATGCCAACAATACATTCTTCCCGTGAAAGATTCTGCATAAGTTCATTTTTAAAGGTCACATGAAGTGGCTTGATCTGACCAGTGATGGGCACTGTACAAAAATAAGGAAAACTCACAGAAGTCTGTTGGAACTAAGTTGTTTGTGTAGTGGGTCAAGGTTGTATCCCAAACAAAAAGTAGTTTAATGTTCAGAACATTTAAAATGAACTCCCTTTACTTGTTTTAGCTTTACAGTTCTTGGCGACAATAAAGACGATATATATACTTGCTCTTTTATGTCCTATATGAAAGTGAAGGTGTTGCATCTTTCTTTCCCACAAAGATTGACATGGTTCAGGTGACTCTCTAAATAAACAGTGCACAGTGTATGTGAAGGTTGTAACATACTCTTTTTCTGGGTGCCAAGATTTTACAGAATAACTTTGCCTTTACCTCTAATGACTCTGGGACTTTGAGTTCGCCACAGAGAAATCTCCAAACAATAGAGATTTTTCTACGTGGTCAACAATATTCACCATCAGTCTAAAGAGAAAACAATTAAAAGCATGGTTACTCTGGGAAGATTCCAAAAATTACTGGGGAAAAAATGCCACACTATCAAAAACTTTCCTTCTTATGCAAAACAAGTAAATAGCTGAGGGGGAGCTGATTCCTGAGAGGGAAAAGACAGCTATCCGTGGAGAGGCTCCCTTCTCAGGCACAGCACCCTCACCACATCTTGCTCCCATTACATCTCTTTTCAGCTTTTGTTGACAGCTAAAGTTCAAAGGTTGCCTTGTTTGCCTTGTAGTTGATGTTAGTTCAGCATTAGACACTAAAGGTGGGGCAAACACAGGAATTGGTGCGCAGGGATAGGGGAATAACCTTGGCAGCCAAAACTAACATGTGTTTTACACTTGGGGCAAGTAAATTAAAAATGGAATAAAAAAAGAACCTCTGCAAAAGTGAGATAATTGGCTAGTATAAATGCCTGTCAAACTTGATCCTCTCAGTGAGATTCTGAGAAACAAAATTATTCATCACTACCCCCAATCTACACATCTATCCTGCATGTCTTTAAAGAGACCTCATAGTTATTCATGAGTTTTGTTTTGGGCACATGAAATCTGGTATATAAGTATATAAGTGGGAAGAAGTTATAGAGTGTGTGTGTTTTTGTGTGTGTGTGTGTCTGCACTTTAAAATTATTTCTTGCCCTTCATTTTCTTTTCTAAAAGAAAAACTTAAAGTAATATTGATACCAGTTTGGAAATGAAGGAAGGTACCTGCCATATGTGTTATCTTTCGGTCTTTGAAGATTCATAAGGAAACCTGCCATTTGGGCTTAATGAATCTATCTGAACCTAAAACAGTAAATGATAAAGTTGAGATTAGCTTATGAGTTTAACTTTACAACTGATACTTCATCAGACATAGCAAATGGAAGTTTGCTAAATCACAGTATACTTCTATATTCAAGTATGGAAATGAATTAAAAGTAATATCTAGCTGCTTTAACCCTGGCAGCATGTTTTGAATTGTTTTTGTACTAAGCTATATGCTGTTGGAAAGTCTATATTGCATAATGTACAGCAAAATGGGGACAATTCCTTATTAACCATAGGAAATATGTATCAGAGATAGGAAAATTATTTTTCATTCAGAAGAAATCTTCTCCTTCTTTTTCTTCTTCTTCTGCTTCTTCCTTCTTCTTCTTCTTCTTCTTCTTCTTCTTCTTCTTCTTCTTCTTCTTCTTCTTCTTCTTCTTCTTCTTCTTCAGAGACTTTTTACTGGGTTGTATAAGTAGAGCTGTAAGAGTCCATAGATATAGATGCCCGATGGAGAGGTGTCAAGACTGTTCTTGAGGAGAGAAAGCAAAAATTTAGTGGCAAAGAATATTGTAAATAATAGGTACTTGTATGCATTTTGAAAAAAGCTATGAGACAAAGAGACAAAGTAAGAATATATGATAGATGAACTCTGTTTGGATAATGCAGTGTATAGTGAGAAATTCCAAGAAACAGTTGCCAAACACACTTATGGAGATCCATAAATTTAAGCTGGGCTTAAAACTAGGACATGTACGCCCTCATCATATATCTGGTCTGTAAATGTTGGGCTGATGGGAATATTCACTAGCAAGAGTCAAAAGAAATCTGAGAAGTTCAGTTGAGCATAGGAAATGGAAGGTAATAATCACAGTGAGTACCTAGGATGTCAAAGATGTGGGGGCAGCAACTCATTTTCCTTTCACACAGCAAAAATTTGCTTGTGAAATTTTTTGTGAAGGAAAAAGTCTAGCATGGCTTCTATTGACTTGTCCAGGAACCTGGAACTTCATGCAGGATGCTTCTATCTTTCTTCCTTCAAATCATATGACCAATGGAAGAACTCATTCACAATGGCTATAGAATATATGGCATCATGTAGTACAAAGATTTATAACCACATAGTGCATGGGCTTCACCAAAGCAAAATAGAAGTATTACAATAATCAGAAAATTCATACAATTATTTCCTTTAAATTGGTTATTAATCAACTTGACAGTAAAATGATAAACAACTTTAGGTACCATTTAACAAAGCTAGAGAGATGGTTCAGAAGTTAACAGCATTGCCTGCAGATGTGGGAATGTTCTCTGTGTGTTGTAAATAAAGAACTGTTTTGGTCTATGCACAGCACCGTAGAAGTGGGTGGAGAATCAGAGGCAGCCAGGTAGGAAGAAGGGTGGAGTTAAGCACTTCTTAAGTTAACTTCCATCCGACCCCCAAGAGGAACAGACATGTAAGACATGTAAGAGGTACTGGCCAGCCACAGGCTGAGACATGTGGTAGGCAGATTAATAGAAATGGGTTGAATTAAGATGAAAGAGCTAGCTAGTAATGTGCTTAAGATATGGGCCAAACAGTGTAAAGGATATAAGTGTGTGATTCATTTCTTTGGGGGACAAAATCAGCCATGCAGACCAGGTTCCAAAAGCCGCCGGGCATCAGGTCAAAACCTCCTGGCCCCAAACGGGCCGGGAAACTTACTACAACACCTGCTCTTTCAGAGGACCTGGGCTCAATTTCCTGCACTCACATAGTAGTTCTTAGCTACCACGATGGCTCACAACTGTCTATAACTCCAGGGAATGTGACACTCTTATGCAGACATACATGCAGGGAAAACACCAGTGAACAATGCATTTCTCTTATCTTCAAGAACATAGATTTCTCTGCTTTAATATCATTTGAAGATTATTCTAAATGTTCCCAAACATTAGTGCTATAAAAAGTAAATTAGTTAAATAAAATTGGCAAGTCAAATATGTAATTAGCAAACCCTCAAGCATGCTTTTTTATTCTAAGGTACAGAAGATCTTAAAAGAGTACTTCTGTATATCTACCATACTTCTTCATGAAGACATTTCCAACATGACAGTCCCTAGAAATACCAGGCTTGCTTTGTGTTTTCTGTCTAAGAGGACTTTCAAAGCAGTCTGGGAAGTATCTAATTCTAGAAAAGCAGTATTACTAGCATTATAAGAAGTTTGACAATGTTTTGCCTTAATTTAAATCAATCAAAAAGCAGCATAAAAAAGTCAAAAGGGTAAGTCACATTCACATAATTAAACAGCACTCAAGATACTTTTCTAAGCTTATAATAACTTTATTCCAGTGTACTTTTAAGTTAGTTCATGCTCACTAAGCACAACTGAGGTAAAAAAAAAAAAAAAAAAAATCTTATAGCTTGATAGAAACTAGCACAATTTACATCTTTACCAACATCATAGGTAAATAGATAAAATTATTTTCTTTCAGTATTCATCCTAATTGGATTGCATTTGTTCAACTCCAGGAAGAAAAAATTTGACTATGTTTTAGTGACATGAAATTCTCACCTATAGAGTCAGATCCAAAAATTTTTTTTAACAGAAGTCATTAAGAATATGGCTAACTTAAAATTTAATCATATCTCTGAGGACTTAAATTAAGATGTAAGCCTTAATTGTGACTTAAGCAAAGAATCATGCATGAAGATATATAAATAAAATCCTGAAGATGTTTTACTAGCTCAGAAAAATCAAGAAACATTGAGAGTGACTGGAAGGGGCAGGAGAAGGAAAGGAGTTTTCACAAGTGGATACATGGATAAAAAATATGACTTTATTCATAATAAAAAAATCAAGAAAAAAATCTTACATTTTGTCTTACTGTCAATACAATGTTGAATGACTGTGAAGTGATCCACTCTAAATTCTTCTTAAGCCAATGCGACTTAGCAAAGAGGAATGAAGAAATTTTGATTGCAAAAAATAAATCTTTCTGAATTTAAGTTAATTTTATCAAATTATTTTGTTAGTTAATAAAACAATACGTGCTTTGTGGGATGATATATATCTTAAATGAAAATACCTTGGCCATACAATTTTAAAACAATATTGAACTATTTTCAACCAAAAGTGGTTGAAAGTTTGTTTGGAGTTAGGAGTGACCTAAGTTCTTCCTTGATATAGTCTTTTGTGTTCGTTATCAATTACATTTCTTCAAAAACAATTTCCACAATTATCGTCATAATTACAGCTATAGTTTCATGTAATCAGAAATTAATCTGTTTAATGATAATCATCTAAACTGTAAAACCCATGAAACATTATATGTGTTGAGTAAATGAATAATTACACAAATAGCTTTTAATATTTAACCTTTCAAAAAATTTCAAATTATAGCTGTCTCTAGTTTATGAGAAGTTATTAATAGGTAGGATTTAATCACAAAGATAGCTAATAAGTTAATTTTTATTTTGCTGTTTTATTCATCAAATCATTGGAATGCGTTTGCCTGCTTGAACTTATTTCAAAAATAAATTTATCATGTTCTTGTACATAATTTGACTTATTGGCCGTTTTATTTTCTTGAACATTCTGACGTCACAGTATTATGAGTCTCCTTAGTTTTCGATGAATATCCGACATTATCCATTAAATGGTTCTTATTTATAACTAATCACTTAAGGACTGGAGATAGAGCTCAGCAATTATAATGCTCTACTGTTTTGGTAGTGAGCCAGGGGTCAGTTTCTAGTACCTGCTTCGTAGATGGCTCACATTGTATGCTAGTCCATATCCAAGGGTCCCAACACCTTCATCTCAGTTCCTAGGGTACCTGCATTCAAGTGTACCTTAGCACATATAGACATACATGCATGCACATAATTTTGTAAGTGATTGTAAATTATTTTCCTGGGTAAAAAGATAACATAACACAATTTACTTTTCCTTGCACATGAGACATAATTATTATTTGATCTTATAAACTATCATCAAAACTATCTCTTTACACATAGTATTTGTTTTGCTAAATACAGTATAACGTCACATTTAATTAGTTTACTTTGCCATCAAGAACTATAGATTTCTGCAAAGGATTTGTGAAGATACAATTTGGTTTTGAAACTGGTTGTTAAAATTTGTAGGATAAAGATTATTTTAGTTCTTTCTTCTCTCTTTAGGTAAAAGGGAAATTGAAAATTATAAAAATTTAAACTTGCAGTAATTTTATAACGCTTACACTGATCATTTATTTTTACTAAATTATATGAAACAATAAATTCTCATATACATAACTTTAACTGATGACTTTAAAATATATGGTCATCAGCATTTTTGATTGCATCTTTTCTAGAAATTATTAAAATTAATGCTACATTTGATATGTGAATTGCAGAAATAATTTAAAAAGTTTTGTTTTCTAAACTTTAGAATGACAAAACAGTCTTTATTATATCTTTATTCTTTAGGTGCTTGAGCATTTCATAGCTATATGTAATATATTTTTAAAACATTTTTAAACATTGATTTTTTTTGGAATTTTACATTAGGTACCCCCATCCTACCCATTTCCCAGTCCTTCCATATCCCCTTCTCAATGTTGTAACCTCCCCACAAATGGAAAATGAAAAATTAAAATTAAAAAGCAAACAAAAAGCCATTTCATAGACTCTTCTGGGCAGCAACCTGCTCCTCTATTAATCACAGTCTCCTCTCCAATGAGTCACAATTGTCCTGACCCCAGATCCTCCATATGTGTACCTCTCTATCATGTGAATCTATCAAATGAATATTTGTAGTAGTGATACTAGAAGCTGAAGTGTGTCAGGCAGTATGCCCAAATAGCTTTACTTGAAACTATTCATTGCAATGAGTCATTGGTCTGGTTCAAGGCCTCTGTCTTCTGTTACCATAAATACTGGATCCTCACTGACACTCCTCTTGTGTCAATGACATCTTATTGTCTTTTTGCCTCTCTCTCCCCCTCCTTCCCTCTCTCTCTCTCTGTCTCTCTTCACAACTCAACAAGTCCAATTAGGTCTGCCTATAGATGCATGGGGATTCAGTCATCCACTGGAGCTTGGGAAACCTGTCTATGGCTACTTTTTCAGGAAAAGTATAATTTTTACTCCTCTAGCAGCTATCAAATATCAATAGCTCCTCTGTGAGGCAAGGGCTCCTCATATTGCCTCCCCATTCATGCCAAAATTTTGGTTGTCATGATTTTCTGCTGGTCCTCAGCTACTGAGAATTCATAACTGTGATAGGATGTAAAGGGGAACAATGAAAAATGAGAGGGTTAACCAAGACTTAAAATATATGAACATGTCCTTTGAGTAAAGAAACAGGTTTTGTTTAACCTAAGTTGTATTTTGACAGTTTATGACAGAAACACATTTATTATTTTATTTATTTACTTTAATCTATATGTTACATCAGTATGATAAATAATCCACTAAAAAAAAACAGTTACAATTAAAAGTCAATCCAGAATAACATTTGTAAACAAATTAGAAACTTAAAGTCGAAAGACATAATTCTAGAATTAAATGTGTATCAATAGAATACTTAAAGAATTAAATTAGTCAAAAATTTCTCTGAGGGAATTGAAGTAAGAATAGAAATTCAAATTAGAAGAAGAATTATGTAAAGTTTTGACCATTAAACAGAGCTCTTCAGTGTGGCTTTTAAGATGTTTAATAGTATTAATTGATGATTCGGTTCTGTTGGACACCTTTCAATGCATGAAGAAGTGGTTTTATTTAAGAATGTTAGCATTGTGACATACTAGAAACTGCAACTTTTGTGGTTGAATTAATGGAAGTTGCTTAAATGTTACTCTTAAAACAAGTAAAACTATTTAAGTATGCCATTCAGTAGGTGAAACTAAAGGCCTCCTGTTCCTATTGATGGTGAGTAGTACTTGTTATCTCTCTGAAGAGACTAAGCAAAAGATGTCTTCCCAGTGGAGAAACTTCACAAATACTATCTCAATGGAGTAGTGAAGGTTAACATTATCAGAAATGACATGGACAAAATGTATACCACAATTTAAGATGATCAAAAGCTATTACACTTTTACATTTTTTCTAAAACTTTCATAAACCCAAGTGAACTATGAATCATATATCAGACATAAAAAATAATTTGAAAGACATCTAGTCATCATTCTCTAACACTGCCAGAAAAATAAGAGAGTTTGAGAAAATACAAAACCCCAGAGGAAGAGATGGAAGAGAGCAAAACTGACTCTCTTCCATTTCTTTTTTAATTATTGATAGGGTAGTATACTAACGGTAAAACAGATACTAATGGAAAAATGATGAGCTCCAAACAAGCTCTAGAATTAGCTGTGAAATATGTAAATATAAGAAAACACTAAAAGTTCTTAGATGGATTTAGGTAAATGTTTGAAGACAGCTGACCAGTTTATAAATCTCAAAACAAGAGGTGTGTGAGCAGATGGTAATTTTAGCTTAGGAAATGGCTTTAGATACTCTTGATAAGAAACTACATGCTCACCAGTATTATAATGCACCTGGAAATAGCTCAAGTGCCTATGCGTAATTTAATGAATAGATAAATTATAGTGTAATTGGCTAATGAGTATCATGTGTTTGATAAGAAGAATGGACCAGGATCAGAAACAGAGTTAAATAAAATGATGTTAAATAAAGCAAATTATCAAATATCATGAAGGGTGATGATATTTCAACTCAAAACATATTTAAAAGAATTCATTCAATTCTCTAAGAATATATTCACATTTGGCAAAATCATATATTCATGAGAACATTACTCATTTGTTTCAATTAGTGGTTCATTTTCAGTTGCAAAAACAATTCGGTGGAACAGGTATATAGAGGCTCCCAATTTATCTGCAACAATTTACTCAAAATAATGAAATGCTGCAAAATGTTGAAAATTTGTTATGAATGCATAATTCCTTTTATTATTGGGATCAAAGTTTTTAATAATTAAAAGCAAAATGAGAGTTCTGACTTTAGCAGCTCATATATGAAAGTTGGAGTGATACAGAGAAGAATATCTTGGCCCCTTTGAAGAGGTGATACATAAATTTGTAATGCATTCCATGCTTTTGTTCAGTGTCAAATGGTCAGCCCTCAAAACATAACACAAGCAATATTAAATGGCTGAGCAGATTGCATTCATTTAAGAATATACATATATGTGTGCATATATGTTTGAAATAATAAATAACAGGAAAAGAGGTCACAAAGGAGAGTGTTTGTGGGGGTATACAGATTTTGAGGAGGGAGAGAAGATAAGGGAGAAATGTTGTAATTATATTACAGTTTCAAAAATAATAAAGAGCAAAATAATTAAACATTGATGAATGTTGTTAAATGTATTATAATGTATTAAAAATAAAAATAATAGTGTCAGGGCAATGGGACAAAGGAGAATATGTTTGACATATATATCTGTAAGAAGATTGAATATAATATAACTAATAAGGTAAACGAGCTCCGGCCATCTATGACAGTAGGAGTGTCTGTTATATCACTGATGAGAAGCCCTTCAGCATACATAATGCTTCAATGTTCAATAGCTTAGACGAAATGATCAAAAGACCTCACTCTCATGCAAATCTAGTTTAAGTATGGAAATTTGTGCTTTAGGATGAACTTTCTGAGGAAGGATTTTAGTCTAAAAATAACCACGGTACTTGGGATACATTTATAAGAACATAAAACCAAAACATGCCTATTGGAATTGAAGTCTGAGGTCAAGCATTAGGTTTGGCCCAGGAAGTCAGAGAGCAGTGTTTTCTAAAGAAATTGAACAGGTCTCATTTAATCTCCCATTGCCTGAGTTTCTTCACTGTACAGTTGTGGTAAAAATGGTACATCCTAGCCAGGTCTTAAATACTCGTTATCATTTGTAAGTGCCTGGAACAATGCTGATACCAGGGCACTTCATAGTTAAGGGTGACAAATACTCTGTAACAAAAAATAAATAGCACCAACTCTACCAGAAGCACTGTTCTGTGTCCATGTTTCCTCCAATAAATTAATTGTCTCATTTGGCATGAACATCATGGTCTTGTGCCAGAGCATGAGCTGACCTACACAGCCCTGTCTCTAAAAACTCCAGAATGTATCTCCTTTGAACATGTTGACAAGCACTGGAAGATGAAAGGCTCCTCTTTTTCTCTCACTGTTTTTCACAGCAATACTCATCGGCTACTCTGCTCTGGCTAAGACAGACAGCAACAGGAAACAGGAAAAGTTTCAAAATAAGCAGGTATGAGTCATTTGTAATTTATCAAGGTTTAAGCATTTCAGTGTTCACACCAAAACAAAACCTTCAGCTGATATGATTGAGAAAGCTTATTTTACAAGCATGTATTTCCATTATTATACAATTGAAACATCTTACATTTTAAAGATATTGTAAATACTATGTGATCCCTGATCTCATCAAAATACAAATGATATTTCTTTCTGAAATTTAAAATGGATACTTAACTACTATCATTATTACCCCAAATCTCAATACATTTTTTTCTATGTTTAATAGAAGTCTATACTATTAATTCAAATGTCATGGTTTACATAAAAATATCTCTTTTATATAATTGAGGATGTCTAAATATCTTCATGCATTATCATCCTGCAGCTTAAAGCTTGTCATTCTGGAAATATCTTAAGCCTGTTTATTTAGAAACCCATAGAATGTTCTAGAAGCCCCAAGGGTGTTGAATGATGCTACAGGGCTTGAATTCATTAAAGTCATTGCAGGAAACTAATAAAACAATATATTATTTAAAACATACTGTTTTTTGTCTGTTTTTAATCTAATATTTGAGCATGGCTGTACATATATCATTGTCAGCTATAACACTCATATCTAACAGAAATCCTGTAGCTGAGAGCACTTGGGAATTGAAAGATTTGTTTGAGTTGAACTATACTAAGTAACCCTAACCTGAATTTGAATAAAACAGATATGTTGAAGGAGTTGCAGAAAACAGCTGCATATAACATCTTTTAGAGAATCATTTGTTTTGCTTGAAATAGCAAATAGTTTCATTTTTATATCCCAATACTAAGATAATAAACTGTGAAATAAATGATCAAGTTGTTGTTCTCATCTTGCTGATAGTGGGGATAGAAAAATAAGTTCTTGGTGCTAAGCCCTGCTAGTTGACCTGAAATAGTTGAATACCAATAGTAGTTATGTAGTAGAGTGTTCTATTGCCTATTATTCAACCTTTTCAATCACTGAGTTAAACAACAGTGACTCATCATCAAATCAACTTCTTTCATTAGGAGTTTCTGTTTAGGATAAAACTTAGTCTGTGTGCTTCTACATTGCCAAGCACTAAACAACATCCATTCCCATTTCTACAAAAATAACACATAAAGCTGAGCTTAGCTGAGGCCTGGGTTATCCAATCCTCTCATCATTAGGTTAGGTAAGAGTTCCCCATCCTTCAAAACATTGGTTTTAGGATATTATCTTTGTAGAAGCAAGTAGATGGATGCTGGTGGTTGGGTTTCCACCTCATAAGGAAATCTCAGGAAGACTTTTGAATGATCATAAGGTAAGGGCAAAATAGGTAGTAGGATGATTCACAGTAAAGTATAGTTAAGAATAGATAGGTTTAAAGGTAGGGCTGTCTCATGAGTCTCTAGCATCAAGTATCAGTTGCTGAAATAAGGAAGGAAATAGGATCCTTGATGACAACATAATGATGCTATGAAGATGTATGGGTGGGGTCACAGATGAGAATGGCCTGCTTTATGATTCTTCTTGGGCTAGCCCTGTTTATGCAGTTGACAGGTATTTACCTGAAAAATATTTGTAATCTGCATTATTGTTGCTTAGGCAAGTTCCACAGGGAAGTGAGAGAAGTCGACAGAGCAGCTCCTGTGTGACTGGTTGCTTTCAGCCAAAGGACTAAGTTTACCCTTGAAGGTTTCCATAGATGGGCAACCGACATTGCTATCCTTTTGGAATCTATCTGAGATATTCTTCAAATAAGTCATGTGGATAAAGCTGAAGTGATTGATCCCTTGAGCTTGTCTTAGATTTGGGATTTGGGATGTCAATGGGAAAAACAAAAGTACAGTATAAAGCAACAAGAATTATAAATTGATATTGGGTGTAGGTATTGGGGAGAAAAGGCTATTAATTGTCAAATACCTTTCCAAAGTTATCTTTCAAAATTTGACTGTTTTCCATTTGAAGCTCAGTATTATGGGGGAGGGTAAACAATGAAAGAATAATTGTTGAATATTGGGATCAAGCTGGACTGTTGATGTCTTAGTTCTACCAGCTGACATCTTGAACAAATTATTTAAAATTTTAAGACTACTTTCATAGTTCTTTATATTTATTATATTTTTTGTTGTATGAATCTATGTGGGGATGTGTGTATCAGAATGCAGTTATCTGCAGAAGCCAGAGGAGATTATCAGACCGCTTAGAGCTGGAGTTACAAGTGGTCAAGGCTGCCTAAGGTTAGCATTGTTAAGCAAATTCCAGTCCTCTGCCAGAGTATAAATTCTCTTAGCAGGTCAGCCATCTCTCCAGGCCTTCTAAGCTCACTCATCTTTTTTCTCTGAAAGAGTAGGATTTAATGATACAGGGAATTAGTTGGGTTTTAATGAGAACTAAATAAGATGATAAGTATAAAGTACTTGATGATTAGAAAATGCTCAATACATTGTGGCTATCATTTTACCAAAAAATGTTAAAAATTATAAAGAGAAAGCAGAATATAGTCACTCACTTTCAATCTTTTACCTACAATATTCAATGTAGAAAGTACTTTCAATAACTTGAGAGATTAAGACCATGATCATAAGTCAGAATTCCATTTCTCCTGAAATAAAGAAATTCTTTCTTTGTCAACCAACATTTTAAAAAACATAAACATTCTTTAATGTTTTATGTTTACCAGAGATAATATAAAATCATTAGTTTCCTTCAATGTAATAGACATAAACATTACTATTATTTTGCCCCTTTCCAGGTTAACCAGCCTTTTAAAAGTTTTTTTTTCTTAATCATGGATGACTTATTCCTCATTATTATTATAAAGGCCATGTTTATGAATCAATTCATGGTGAGGGCTTCTGTGCAGCAGTGACCTAGACAATTTTCTCATCACTTGCCTCTGTTGAGAGAATGTGTTCCTGCAGCATCTGTAATGGTCATGGACCACAGTTACTAGACAAAGTAGATATGTGTATTTATCTCATTTCTATTTTCTGGTTACAAAAAGTATACTTCAAAAATTCATTTATCGAACAATCAAATTCGAGCAGATAATTAGTTTTGCATTGGAATGACTATTTGAGTATTAAAATATCAATTAAACAAAAATTATCATATGTGAAAAAAACTAGAATCATTAAAAAGGAATGTTTTTCTTTATCCAAATCTCTATACAACCATCTTGAATAAGAAACTAAACTAGATAAAGCCTCTCTGGCCCACCATGTACTGACTCAGCAACATGGAACAATTTATTGATGGCTGCTACTGGCTTCATGCCTTCCTACATTGCCACAGAGATCCTTTCAGCAGAAGCTACACATAAATCTACAGATATAGTCTGTATTGGTAGGCAACACTAGCAACTGCCTTTGAATCAAAACCAGCATTAATAAGAGATTATTCCCTGATCAGAACTATAGTGCTAGTGCACTGAGAAACCCAGTCTCAAGAAGTGATCTGGATGGGAACGTTCCTCCAGTAGACTGATATGAATCATGATCTGGCCATTGTATCTTCTATTACAAGCAGAGAAGAAGGACCTGAAACTCAGCTTTGATAAAGCAGTGCCAAGTCTGAAAGGTAGTAAAGAATATGGTGAAGACTTAAATCTAAATGAAAATTTAGATTTATTTTTAACTTGTTTCTAAGAAATAGTGAGCACCCACGCATTTTACCCATACTAACCAATCTAATCTTAATAGTTGATATAGTGTGCACTTTGTTTTTACTTTAAAGCAAATACACCAAGTCAAAAGAAGAACACACACATACACATACCGCACACACAAGCAGGTAGAAAGGCAAGCACACAGGCAGTCAAGGAGGTAGGAAGGAAAGAAGAAAAGGGAGTAAAGGAGTGAGGGAAAAAGGAAAATAAGAAGGAAGGAAGACATAAAAGAAGGGATGGGGCGGGGAAGAGGAAAGGAAAAGGCAGAGGAAGCAAGGTAGATCTACAACAGGAGAATGAATTTGAAGTTACTGCCTCTGCCTTCCAGCACTTGGGTAATAAGGCAAGTGATATTAGGACGTTGGCTAAGACATCAAAATAGGAACAAATTTACCACTCTAGTAAGATGGACAGTAAATATTAATGAAACATGTTACAGACAGCAGGCCTTTAATACCTAGTGGCATTTGCCTACCATAGTTCAGTTCTCAGGATTTTTGTTTGGGTTATTGTTTTGGTTTGGGTTTTGAGAGCCTCAATCCTCTGCTCAACTTTCCAAGTGCTAGCGTTACAGGCCTGCTGGCACTACCATGCTTCACAGGGAGTTCCCATTCCAGTAGATTTTGATGACTTAGAATGGTTATTAGATGTAAGACACATCACAGAAGGGAAAGGAACCAATCACTCGAATGCGGTAACAGTTTGGGAGCACAGAGACAAAGGGAAGCTTCTATCTCAAAGTCAAGGCTGAATTCAGAATGTGATTTGAGGCTAAGCCTGGCCAGACTGCAGTGGCCACATTCATCTCTAGTATTTGCCCCCATTTGTTTCTATCTATATATGAAAGGGTGTTTCGTGTGCAGGTGTGTATTTGGGGGTGCATATGTACATGTATTGAAGGCCAGAGGTCAAGGTCAAATACCATTCTACAGGAACTGTTCTTCTATGATGGTCCTCTCTCTGGGACCTGGAGTATGTTGATTAGTCTCACTCACTTTTCAGAGCTCCATTCTGCCCCTCCAATTCTGACATTAGAAATATACAGCTACACACCTGGACCACACCAGTGCTGGGACCAAACCCAGGTCCTCCTGCTGTCACAGGAAAACACTGGAGCAATTGAACCATCTCACCAGCCCTTCAAATCATTATCCTAAAACCCAACTCTCCTATGGGAGAAATTGCTTGCAGAGACAGGCAGAGTGAGAGGGTCCATTTAAGTCTGTGCACAGTGGTCAGGAGGATGTTGGCAACACTTGGTAGTGCTAGCCTCAGCATTTCAGGACATGTTATCACAGAGAAGTTAGAATCTAAACTTGGCTTAGAAAACTAGATTCTGGACTCCCTTGAGGTTCTTTATCTCATTTTCCACATCAAGCTATTAGTGTCACTGGGACAGCCTGGACCTGCTTGTGAATAGCTGAGATAAAATGACTCAGTATACACTTGCTGACATTGATGGCTGGTTCAAACAATACGCCCACATGTGGGAGTTTGCATGTTCTGAAGGCAGTTGTCCTGATCGGACTGTGGGTGATTTCCCAGAACTTGTTGGCTTTCTTCATGTGTTCCTTCTATCTTTACTTCAACCATTTAATCCTGTCACCATAGCCACTGATGTTCTTAGACAATGAGGACCATCTTTGGAAAGATCTATTCTGCAAATCACAAAATGGCTTGTATCTTTCCCAGGCTACCCAGTATTGGAAACACAACTCCTTAACAGTTAGTTTCTTTTTACCCTGAAGTTTGGAAAGTAGAACCCCCACTGGGAGCCTATCAGAACAACTGGTTGGAAAAAAATATTTTTAAGTATTTATTTTTATTATTATTATTTTTTATGTGAATTGGTGTTTTGCCTGCATATATAACTGTGTAAGGGTGTCAGATCTTGGAATTACAGACAGTTGTTAGCTGCTATGTGGATGCTGGGAATCAAACTCAGGTCTTCTGGAAGAACAGTCAGTGCTCTTAACCACTGAGCCATCTCTCTGGCCCTGGAAAAAAATACTTTAATAAAGGTTGTTACTTATCTGAACATTACTGATTCAGTGGTGAGGAAATAAAGCATTCTTGTTTGTCCTTAAACATCCTGTGGCAAAAGATCTTAAAAGCAGTTTATGATAAAGCCAGTTCACTGTTTCACACAGTATTGAAGCCGAATAGATAGTACTCTGTTCAGCAGTGCTATAAGAAATGGTAGTTTTCAACATTAAAAGGATAATAAAAACCTATTATTGAAACTGCTACTGATTATTGGGGCAAAGTTGCTATGACTACAGGGTAGAAGTGTGCATCATCTACCTTAAAGACTTAGCCTGGCCTATCTGATAGGGAAGGTCACATGTGAAATTTTCCATGAATAATCAAAGGCACTTGGGCAACTTTTATTTCATATTATCCTGATTAGATTCACTGTTCTCAGATGTCAGATTGCAGAGGTCCCTCTGGCCTCATTATTGTTATGTAATAACTAAAGTGCTGGCGTCAGGCAGGCTTGCACTGAAGTATTTTTATGTTTTCTAAATGTACTTCTTCTCCAAAGCATGTAAGGGAGGGAGAGAGAGAGAGAGAGAGAGAGAGAGAGAGAGAGAGAGAGAGAGAGAGAGAGAGAGAGAGAATGAGCATGCACATGCATGCCACGGTTGGTCATTTCAATACACTGAAAATTGATTTTAGCAAAAAGACATGTGAGGATAAAAAGTGACATATGGATCTGTCCCAGTTAAACAGCTGACACCGTGTGCATGGTTGATAGGTAATTGGGTTTGTGTTTTATGTTCTTACTTGTGTAAAGCCAGTGACAAGTTATAGTCAAGAGCATGAAATTTGGAATCAACTCTTTTTCTTGCTCCACCCTTTATCACAAGTTTCTCAGCAAGTTTCATAATCACTGTAGTCCAGAATCACCAGACATGCCGCATGGGAATAATATTACCTGACAGGCAGCTAGTGAGAGGATTAGCTGGGAATGTTCTCTGCAAATCACCCAAGCATTCACTAAATGATACCCACTCTATTATTATCATCTCAGATTAAAAAATCCTGTTTCTGGGGGTTCGCATATCAGTTCTACTAATGCATCACAGAAAAGGCACCTTTGTGGGGATATGTTTTAGGCTAGAGATCAACAAGCCTACTCTTGATACAAATAGATGCAGGGGATGTGTTCTACACTTGAAAGCTACATTACATATTATCTCCAAACAAAAGAGGCTTGTTACAGCATCTGATACATGTGATGAGTCAAAGTTGTAAAGTCTGGTGGTATAGCTTTTAAACCTGGCTTAGAACACTCTTGCTGAATGACTTGGGGTCAATGACTTAATCTTGGCAAACCTTAAACTTCTCACAAGCTATAGTGGAATAGCACTAGTAAAGCCATATAGTCATTGAAACAGTTATATGATTCCAACTTTAAAAAGCACGTAGTGTGGTGCCTTACACATGGATATGCAAGCTGTTACAATTATTGACTGACATGATTCCATTCTTAGGAACGGCAGTCCCAAAGGAGCCTGCAAAATGTAATTGTTGTAGTTCAAAAAAAGATAATTAAAAATACAACTCCGTTTTCCCTCAACTGCTCTGTCATAAAGATAAAGCCTGCTGCGTGCTTTTATAGAATGTCACATTTCAAACTTGTATTTTGGTGCCCTTTCTTCTTTTGCATGCCACTTTACTTTTGATTCCCAGTGACTTAAAACTGAAATTGTCACCATAATAAGTTTATCCTGTAATCAGAGTGCCCAGCCTTCTCAAAAACCCTTTTGTGCCTGAGATTTTTGAATCATAAAAGGCTAGAGCCCGTTGCCTTTAAAAAAAAAAAAATAAAGAAGCATGGTGCAGAGGATATTTTTAAAACGATGATATCTAGATTTACATTATCAAAAAAAAAGCAAGGATGCTAGTTTCAAAAAAACAAAACCACCAAAGCCCCAGGCCAATTTAACTTGGTGAGATGTAGCCAGCCAAGCTGGCCAGTGGTATCACTATGGATAAGTTAAAGACAGAATCACCCCTGGGCTATGGTAGCTCTCAGAGGGGGCCTGCCCTTCACAATTTAAGCTCTTTGAAGCTGCATTTCCTTTAAGCAATGAGAAGTCTTTGTGGTGATGGGAAACATACATTTATAATTATGAAAGAACACAGTGTACACTAGACAGGGTAGAAAAAGGATGCCAGGCTCCGTAGGCAAGTCCTGATGCACTCAGCCTTGCCTGTGTGGCGTCTTCCCTGAAATACTGGGTATTTCAGTTTTAGCTTAATTGAAATAGCCAGGAGGCAATGCTCCTTCTTGGTCATTCTTCTTCTCAATTCCATCTGGCCTTAGACCAAGCAGGCCAGCAGGACAGGATGGAATGCTCCCTGTAAATCCAATCACTGAAATAGGATAGAAGTCAGGATATAAAAGTCATGAAACCATTTCAAAATGACATTGAATATATTCACTTACAAGCAGCTGAAAACAGAATGAAGTAAAATTGAATTTATGCCTCTGACATTTTTAGTTTTCTTGAAGAAAATTGAGCTAACTTGTATAGTGTAAATGAATTTTTATTGTGAGGTCTAATCTAATGCTGATAATTCTAAATCATACATTTTAATAGCCTGGGATATGGACTAAGAGAAGCCAGTTAATTTTTGATGGGTTTTTGTTGTTATCTGTTTTGCTCTGTCAAATTCTACTCTGTAATCCAGACTGTTCTAATGTTTATTACATAGAGCAGGGTGATCTTGAAGTCACAGAGATTCCCCTGCCCCTGCCTCTGCCTCCATAGTGATGAGATTAAAGGTATGTGCCACCATAGCTGGTCAGTTGAAAGGTGAAAAAGACGAGACTAAAATAAATATAATAAAAAATATACAGAAGAATTTCTAGTAAAGCTTCAAAGATCATTGCTATATGTAGCCTATGTTTTAAAACTCAGTGAGAAACAAAGCATGATAAAGAATGATATTCACAATGGACCTTAAACATAAAACAGATGGAAAAATAAATCCACATATTCATACTCACTCTGTAGTGGGAAGTCCAAAAATAGCAATTTTATAAAGTATCAGAAGATTCTCAATAATTTTCTACGAGATCTCACATTAGAGACGAATCACCAGAGATAAAATATAGAATATTTCTGAAACCTTAGTTTCTCAGCTACATCGACCCTAGACTTTTGAATGAAAAGAATTAATTTTATCCCTCTGTGATTGGTACAATGCATCAGAAGAGGGAAACTTCAGGTATTAGACAGAGACATGAGGTTGGTGTTCAGGATTATCATTTATTAGCCGCACAACTTCAGAAACCACTTAACTTCGCTGACTCAGCCCACCCCACGTAAATGACAGACTGCGATACAAGGGCTCATGTTAGAAACTTAGTTAAAGTATTGGAATAAAATTAATGCTTAATAAACAGTTGTCTCTTCCCCCCCACACCCCGAGCCAGGTTTTGTTTTGAAATTTGAATATATTCTGATGAGAGAGATTTCTTCCACCTTTAAATTCAGTTACAAATTGAATAGCAATTTTTCTTTTGGCCATCTGCTTTAATATTCTTTAAAAATCTTTCAGGTGTGTGTGCAAATCTGTGCATGTGTGTGCACATGTGTGTACATATGTACAGCCACCTGCTTTGGCATTTGCTCTTGTTGGCTATTACTAAAGTAGGGGAGGGAAGCCAGGTCTCCTTTATGTATAGGTTGGAATAGAGTCCAGCTGGCCACTTATTATTTAATCATGACTTACAGAGGTCACGGAGGCACAGTTGAAAGATAAACAGGTCATCCACTGAATTGATAATGTTATATTTACATGATTTAATTTCATTGTCATGAAGTAAGTGGAACTTTGGACTTGAGATTTCAGCTACATTTTCTTTTTAATAGCACTGCTGACGTGACTTTCTCTGGGGTATGTCAACTTCTTACCTGTAGCTTGATCATAATTGATCTTACTAATAAAAACCCTAAGTCGGATATGGGGTGAAAACTGAAAGATCAGAGTAGCAAAGAAACAGCCACAGTCACCTTCTACCTTTCCAACTCCTCAGACAGGAAAGGGCTAGAGCTCCTGTCTTTGCCCCGCCTTATCACTTCCTCTCTCTGCCAGCCTGTCTTCTGACTGTACAGACTTCCAGACCTCTGTGGTGAACTAGTGGCTAACTCTACCTTCTGATCTTCAAGCAAACTTCATTAAAATATCACAACACTTTTCCTCAAAATCCACAAGACAGTGGACCCCTTTCTCATGACACTATTCTGATTATATTGTTAGAAATGTAGAGAATCTTGATAATTACTCAAAATAACATTTTGATCATCTATTATAAAAGAAATAATGTTTATGTTTATAGCCAGAAATTTATAAGAAAAAAAATAAAAATTTTTCAAGAAAAAATAAGAAAGCATGCAAAAATCAGAATATAAGTAGCTGTGTCATATAGGGCTTTTGAAGACTTGATAATTGACAATTGACATTGAAATCAGTAGCATACATGAGTCATGCCATTTTGCAGGTTATTTTAAATTTTCAAAGGAACTTTGTAAAGCAGAAGTGTCTTACACTGGCAATAAAAATAGGATAGTTATTCTATACCCTACTTCTCAATGACAATATTTGAGGAAAAATGATCACAAAGTATTTGTAGGGATAATGAATGAAAACTTTAGAAAGGCATATAAATTGAAAGGAAGAACCAAGGACACAGGTTTGATTGTAAGACTTTAGGGTGGACTAAGATCATAATGCTTTTTTTTTTTTTTTTTTTTTTACTGTGGTGATTAGTACAATTACTTATCTATGTCTGTTAGGAGATCAATGGATATATATTAGCATCAATATATAGCAGATGATACACAAGCTAAAGATCTGGTGTTCCCACATAAATATCAATGTGCATAAAAAGATCTGGTGTTCCCACATAAATATCAATGTGCATAAGTCCAAGTACACTAACTACAAGACTTCACTTTATACCATCAGTCCATCTCTGACAGTCACAGAAGGTGACACGACACATCACCTTATGACTAATCAATTTTGAGCAACTCCCTTTTCGGTGGGCCATCACCCTGTAGGCGCCATTGCATTATAGGGCACATTAGTCGAGTTCAGCTATTGCTTTCTTGTTTAGGCACAAACTTTGGTCTGCTGCTACTCCACCCTGTAGCCAGAGGGGAAACACCAGGCATAAGCTGTATCTGAAGATTGCATCACTCAAAGATTGGAAGTGACTCAGAACTTGCAATTGTACACAGCATTCTCAAGGGATTCATCAATAAGAACAGCTGCCACTATTATTTTTTTTTTCATTTATAAAGCATTAGTTACATGGCACATAGACTTTTGGGTGTTTTATTTAAGTGTCAGTTTTTAATTCTCGAGATAATTATATCCATTGGGCAACATTTTTTTCTTTTAATTTAATGAAAAATCTGATACGGAATTCAAGGATCTTGCCCTAAGTTGGTCAATTGTTAAAACACAGAACCAGATTTTGAACCAAAATTTTTCTCATCATAAATCAACTCAATGTTTCAGATAATTTGTGTTTTCTTTGTAAATCAATGACTGGAACATCTCTAGTGGTGATTAAAATCTTCATCATCCTAGCAAATGATGGAAAATTATGGCAACACCAAGACACTCTCTGCTGGTTCCCACAAAGACAGATTGTTACAGGGAGGGCGGCCACTGTCAACAGAACTACAGAAGTATGGGCAAAAATAACAAAAAATAAAGAGGAGGTTACCTAATCTTCCTCCTCCTCCTCCACCACCTCCTTCTCCTCCTCCTCCTCCACCACCTCCTTCTCCTTCTTTTTCCTCTTCTTTTTTCTTTTTAATATTGCCTTTAAAAAGGATTTATTAATTGATTTTATATCCCAACTACAGTTTCCCCTTCTTCCTGCCCTCTCATTACCTCTCTCCACCTCCCCAATCCACTTCTCCTCTGTTTCTGTTCAGAAAGGATTAGGAATCAACAAAGTATGACATATCAAGTTAGGTCTCCTTGAATTAAGGCTGGCCAAGGCAATGCAGTATGAAAAATAGGTTCTCAAGACCCACCCAAAGGGTCAGAGACAGGGCCTGTTCCAATTGCTAGACGTCTGAGAAGTAGATCAAGCTACACAACTGTCATATATATGTAGAGCCCTAGCTCAGTCTCATGCAGACTCTCTGGTTGTTGGTGCAGACTCTGAGTTTTTCTGAGCCAACTTAGCTTTTTCTGTGGGTTTTCTTGTGGTGTCCTTGACCTCTCTGGTTTTAAAATCTTTCCTCTTTCTCTCTCCAGCAGGATTCTTTGAGCTAAGCCTAATATTTAGCTGTGAGTCTCTGAATCTGTTTCCATCAGCATGAAGACTTTCTGATGACAATTGGGGCAGTCACTAATCTGATAACAGGAGATGGCCAGTTGAGGCTAACAATAATATTCATTTTAGTTAGGAGTCTTAGCTGAGGTTATCCCTGTAGATACATGGAGGTTTCCCTTCATCAGGTTACTACCTGACCACAAAATGGCCCACTGCTTTCAGTCTTCTCTTTCAATACTCTATTCCTTTATCCACCCCTAATGGAATCCCTCAAATTTTCATCCCCAGTTTCCTTTTGTCCACTCAGGAGATCTCTTCTATTTTTACTTTCCAGCAAAGTACATGTATACCTTTTTGGGTCCTCCCTATTACCTAGCCTCTTTTGGTCTGTGGACTGTAGCATGACTATCTTTTTTTACAGCTAATATCTAATTATGAGTGAGTCCATACTATGTTTGCCTTTCTGGGTACTTGTAGTGAGATTGAGCATCTTTTGGGTATATATGCCCAGAGTGGAATGGCTGGGTCTTGAGGTAGATTAAGTCTAAGTTTTTGTTTTTACTTTTGTTTTGAGAAACTGCTATATTGATTTCCAAGGTGTTTTTACAAATTTTTACCCCCATCAGCAATGAAGGAGTGATCCCCTTGCTCCAAATCCTCTCCAGCATAAACTGTCATTTGTGGTTTTAGTTTTAGCCATTCAGACAGGTATAAGATGGAATCTTGGAGTATTTGCATTTCCTTGGTGGCTAAGGACACTTTGTTCCTCTGCCATTTGACATTCTTCTGTTATTAATTCTGTTTAGGTCTGTATCCTATTTCTTAAATTGGATTATTTGCTTTTTTGATGTCTAGCTTCTTGAGTTCTTTACATATTTTGGAAATCAACCCTTTGTCAGATGTGAGGAAGATGAAGATCTTTTCCCATTCTGTAGGCTGCCATTTTGTCTAGTTGATGGTACTCTTTGCCTTACAAAAGCTTTTCAGTTTCATAAAGTCCCATTTAATGCTTGTCAATCTCAGCGTCTGTGCCACTGGTGTTCTATTCCAGGGTGTTGTCCTGGGCCAATGTGCTTAAGCCTATGCCCCACTTTCTCTTTTAATCAGGTTCAGTGTAACTGAACTTATGTTGAGGTCTTTGGTCCACTTGGAATTCAGTTTGGGGTAGGGTTATAGTTATTTAGGTTATATAAATCTATTTGCGTTTACTACATTCTGACATCTAGTTATGCCACCACCATTCACTGACTTTTTGCATTGTATAATTTTTGACTTCTTTGCCAAAAATCGGATGTTCATAGGTTTGTAAATCTATCTCTGGGCCTTTGATTCTATTTCATTTATCCAACTCTCTGTTTTTATGCCCATAACCTGCTGTTTTTATTACTATAGCTCTGTATTAGAGATTGAGATCATGGATGGGGGTATCTCTGACTGTTCTTTTGTTGTACAGGTATGATTGTTTTAGCTATCCTGGATTTTTTGTTTTTCACATGAAGTAGAATATTATACTTTCAAGGTCTATAAAGAATTGTGCTGGAATTTTGATGAAGATTGCATTAAATCTGTAGATTGTTTTCAGTAGGAAAGAAATTGGAGAAGAAATCAGAAGATGGGTTGATCTCCCATGCTCATGAATTGATAGAATTAAAATAGCAAATGGTGTGGTGACATTTTGTGTATCCTCTAAGAAATAAAGCTTGCCTGAAGATGAGATGTCAGAGCCAGCCACAAAGTTAGTCATAGAGGCTGGGTGGTAGTGGGATCTCTTTGAGCTCAAGGCCAGCCTGGTCTACAAAGTGAGTTCCAGGACAGCTAGGACTGTTACACAAACCTCATCTTGAGGGGAAAAATGAGCATATATATAGTATATAATATATAGAATATAGTATTCAAACAGCAGCTTTTAAAAATTATCAAAGCACAATACCCTGGAGATTTATCTAAGTCATTGTGTGCAGCAATGGTCTGTTTCTTTTTTGGGCTGGATTAATGTCATGTAGTCCAGGCTGGCGTTGAACTCACAGAGATCCAAACTGGTCTCTGCCTCCATAATGCTAAGATTAAAGGTATGTACCACCACTGCCTGACCTCAACCGCTAAATCTGTGGCTGTCTCTGTCCTCTGATCTTCAGGCAATCTTTATTTCTTAGAGGATACACGAAATACCACCACAAAACGGTTTCTTCGGAGAAGGAGAAAGCAGTAGGGAAGTAATGTTGTTCCTTTATAACCTTTGTGGCAAGTGTGCTTAAGAAATTTTAAAAGGTGTGTAAACATGTCTGAACAAAATGAAGAGAATAAGAAAATAATTTGAGAGATTTCTTTCTAAAGTAAAATTTGAAAGATTAGAGGTCTTTGTGATGTTGACACACTCTCTCCTCCTTTCAGGAGCTCAGTAAATAGCTGAGGATATAATTACTGCCACAAACCATGGCTGTTACAATACTCTCCTAACTTGCCTAGCAGAATGCTTTACATCCATAGCTTAATGATACACATATCAGAGAAGAAGAAGGAAGGAAAGCAGAAAAGGAAGTGAATAGAAGATAAACAAGTCAGAGAGTCTTGTTTCTAAGATATAAGAAAACATTGACAGGCCTGAACGAAATGCCTATTATCTTATAAAGTCAATAAAATGTGGTAAGAGGTAAAATAACAATAAAGACACAGATGGGACATTTTCAGCTACACTCACCCCTTATTATTATATATTGTGTAACCACTGTATTTTTAAAAAAGATTAAGTATCTTGTCATTTGAGAGTGTCTTGTGGCTCTTCCAGTTTGCCAATATAAAGTGTTAAATTGGATTAACTACATCTCTTCCTTGCATTCTATCTTTGTTCATCAGCTAGCAAAGAATCCTAGGAGCTCAGCTGAGAGTCTAGGTTTTTAAAAGGAGTGTTCCTTGCTCTCTATATTTGTTCTGTTTTTCTTAAGGGGACACAGTAAGAAGTGTCACTTTGTGGAAATGATGTTTTCTAGAGGTCCAAAGTTATCTGAACCTATATGAACCTAAAAATGTCTTGGGTTGGGCCTCTGGTTTGAGGTTTGGATTAGAGCTTAGGTTAGTCTTATTTTATCTGCACTCATTTTCCATCAGTAATTATACCGTTCCTATATCTCTTTCTTACAAAAGAGGACATTATCATGGGTTTGGATAGAATAAGAATAAACTGACTACGTTTTCTGACCATCCATCAAAATGAACCTGGATAAACATGTCTGCAGTTTCAAAACCCTTTAACTATGTGTTTATTTAGTTCTTTTGTTTAGTTTCTATTTCTCAGTTTTAGCATGCTATAGTTATATACCAGAAACAAGGAAAATGAAATAGCAAAATAAAGCAAAATTTCTCCTATATCATATGACACAAAAAGCTAATCATTGGATAGAGACACTGATAAATTTGATTCAAGAAAGAAAAGATTCTTTATTCTTCCTTGCTGAATGAACTCAATGTGTCTGTTATCTACATGAGATAGACATGTCTATAGTTTCCACTGAATGAATGCATTTATTATACTATATTTTCCATACCACATCTCTACTTTTAACTCCTTCCAAAGCCTTCAGTCAAGACTTTATCTCACCCTAAAAGAACCATTCTATAAATCAATTACATACCTATGACCTAGCTTACTATGCAAAGTTGAGTATTACATAGATTTCTACTTTGAGAATTTTATTTTAATTAATAACTAGGAAAGTAGTTTAGAGGCATAATAACTGATGGTATTTCTATGAGTCAAAGCAAGGCTATTATTTTTCTTCAGATGACTAATGAAAAAAGGTCCCTTAAAGAATACACTTTTTCTTACTACTTTTGCAACACTCACAATTTTATCCTCTAGAACCTAGAGTCTAGATCATGCAGTTGATGATGTAGTTGGTTATAAAGATAGATGCAGGGCCTAAGCCTTGCACAATAAGCTTCGGATCTTAGATGTGCATTATATCTATATCATTTGAAAACCTGTGGCATGTTTACTATGCTGCATTGTTAGCTGGAATTACAGAGAGGAATAAGCAATAAAGAAGCAGAATTAAGGGGAGACATAGCAGAGGAAAGGCCTGACCACTGGTATCTGGAGGCAGATGAAGCCACAGTGTAAAAATCTATGGCTTTAATTTTATGCCATGTTATCTTTGGTGTCAAAGATTAGATGGCAGATGTAGGTCTTGTGGTTTTAAAACTAAAATACAGAGCTTACATTATGGTAGAAGCCCCTTTTTATTGGCTCCTATTTGGGGATGCTGATAAGATTAATTCTAAATATCTAAGTATTTCCCCAGAATACTATCTGCCTTTTGAGTTACATTTAGTGAGTATCTGAAAAATTCTACAAGATTTCCTTACCTCCATGTTCATGAACACTTGCTCATAACAAGCAATTTCATTATAGCATAAAGCAGAGAATCTGAACTATGGGCTGTAGACTCTTAAGAGTCAATACATATGAAAACTTTGATATCAGTAAAAGGTTTTGAACACACAATGGCCAAAAATTATTTCAAAATCAAATGTAAAAGTGACATGAGGTTTCTTTTATAGAAGTGGTCACCTGTGTTTGCATGATACAGTTCCACTGTTGCCATTGCTTTGAACACACAACATGAACTTTTATTTCAAGTCAGGCAATGCCACGAAACTGTCTGAAATATTTCAGCTGATATTTGAGACTATTGTGTGTTACAAGGGCCAGTGACCAGAACTGTATGCTTCTATAGAAGCATAGAGTCATTTAATCACAGACAACAAAACTTTTGATATTTTCTATCATTATTGCTTTACATATAAATATCAACTTTGTATATATTTTTGGATTGTGTTCTTTTGGAATGTTGGATTTTAAAAATTGCTTGAAGAGCTGAGCCATCTCTCCAGTCCATCCAAATAGAATACAAGAAGTTTCTTAAGCACATAGGAATATTTTAATATATTCCAAATAATATGAAATCATAATCTAACTGATATAATTTGCTACTATTGTTGCATAGACAGGACAGAACAACAATTTTCAGAGATCAGTATGGGAACTGTACTAGTTGATAATAGAACTACAGAAGGAATAGTTAAAAACAATGCAGTCAACTTTTCATACAATATATTTTTGGTATAATAATCCTTTGTTTTGAGAAGTGATTATAGTAGTTAAATTTGTTTCCCTAATACTGAAATGTGCTAAAAAAAGTTTTCTAACCCAATATTGGCCACAGTTTTATATATTTTATTATTAAAATACATGGGATGATCATAAAGAAGCTAATGAAAAATTAGGTAATTAAATAGAAAGTATAAAATTAATAGGAGAGAAAATGGCATCCTTTAAGATTATTTTTGAGAAGAAACAGACCACTAAAAAGTTAGACTTCAAGAAATCTGAAAATCACCAGGCTGTGTTTGTGCATGCCTTTAATCCCAGAATTTAGCAGGTCTCTGTGAGTTTGAGGCCATCCCGGTCTATACAGTGAGTTCCAGGACTTTCATGGACACACAAAGATATCTGAGAGAGAGAGAGAGAGAGAGAGAGAGAGAGAGAGAGAGAGAGAGAAGAAATTTTAAAACTCAAGTTTTTCATTATACACCAAAATAATTTGGTGTTATGTTTCTAGAAGTTTTGACTATTTCTGAGATTTTCTTTTTCGTCACTGTATTTACATTAGTCTGTTTTTTCTGGGAATAAATAACTGAGTGACTGATATAAGGCAGCACCCATAAAGTAAACCTTCCAGAGCAATTTTCATTAAAAAGTCGGAGCTAATCTTGATACAGAATCTCATTGGCAGAATAGGAAAATATTTCACTTCCCACAATAAAGTCAATATTTCATCAAGATTAATATCCATTTAAAATGAAAACTGCTGAAGTATGACAAGAGGAAGCCAGTTCACATTTTGCTACTGTGGTGAACCAGAGTTTGGCCATGCTACTGAATTGTCCATTTAAGCTATGAATGTCACTTAATGCTCAGAGAGGAAGGCAGACAGCCCTTGAATGCCCAAGGGAGCAGGGGTGTGATAAGGTTAGAAGACAGTGCAGATTTTTTTAGGTCCTTTGCTAATTCAGAGAATACTTGCCTCAATTCAAAAAAAGCCACTCATCTATCTCTTGAAAATTGTTGACTTATAGTGTTATAATGGTGCTTCTGTTCTGTTTTTCTATGTCTGTTTTTCTCTTCCAGTTTTTCTTGTCATAGTCATCTCTTCTATGAGGTACAGCTCACAGTTCACACTTCTATTCTCCTGTGTGTGTGTGTGTGTGTGTGTGTGTGTGTGTGTGTGAATTTATGTGTAGCTCGTATATGGTACAAGTATACACATGTGCATGCAAGGCAGGTTCCTGTGCCCACGAGTGCATGTACAGGGTCAGAGGAAGGTGGTAGGTGTTCTTCTGTACCACTCTTCCCCCATGGACACAGGCTCTCATTAAATCTACAGCTAGCAAGCCCCAGCAAGTCTGCCTCCACGCCACACAGGGCTGGGTTACAGATGTGAGCTCACAGCCACATCTGCTTATTTGTTTGGGTCCTAAGGCTCAAGCTTAGAAAAAGAATTCCTGGATTTAGGCTGGTAAAGCAAATACTCTGACCCACTGAACCATCTCCAAACTACCAGAAAATGCCTATTCCCATTACAAAAACTCTTGGAATATTTTTCTTACTGAAGGACAAAGATCCGCTCATGAAAGTATGACTCCATTACATTGGTCAACTAATATTTTTTTTGAAATTGTTATTCTCAATATTACTTAATAATTTGATTCTAATATTGGGATGAGGGAATCAGACCTACATCAAATGGATACGCTAGACTGAACTGACCCACCTTGGAACTTCTTGCCCTTTTAGGGGAAAGGATGTAGGAATCGGGTTGAGGGAGGCTGAGGAAGACGGGGAAGCATTGGGAGGAGGGAAGGGACGGTGAGCAGGGTGATACATGGGGAAAAAAACTTTTTTAAATAAAAAATAATAATTCAGATATAGTTAAATATGAAGCTTGGATGATACAACAGGGTATTTTTTAAAATCACTTATCTCTTACTATCATTAAGGCATGAAAACCTTTTCCATGCATTTTATAATAAATCTGATTAGGTAAAAGAGATTCAAAGAAAGGATGTTTAACCCTGAGAGAGAACATTTGTAAAGAACTGAGATTGTATACAAACAAATGAATGGCAGAACTGATTAATTTCTCTTTTTAGCAAATAGGGAAGATATGTTGTTTACTTACTATTTATGAATGGATGTTAATAAAAGTAAATTTTATTTCAATAGTTGCTAATGTGAATATTAGCCAGCCATTTATCTTCATTGATGCCAAATAATGAAGATTTTGCAATCTAAAAAAGCATATAATCATCAAAACTCAAAAGAATTATTGGAGGTCACGAATGTAGCCCCATGGGTAGAATGCTTGCTGTGGTTCCACGTCATTGCAGGCCATGGAGGATAGGGCTTCAAACCAGCTTGGGTTAAATGAGACCTCATCTCAAGCATCAAAAACAAAACAAACAACAAAATGGCAGTGCAATTGCTTTGGTTCACAAAACATACCTTGCTGACCTATGGAAATTTCCACACTAAAGATTTCTTTTAATGTTTAAGATATGCATTTATGCTTCGAACGTAATCCAACACTTCTCTTGTTAGAGCAATTTTATTTTTACTTTATCTTAGCAAGTTGGAGTATTAGATATAGATGAAAGTTTCTAATCCACAGGGCTATCCCTAAGAACATTTTTTTTTTCAGTAGTAAGGTTATAGCTCAGTGGCAGAGCACCTGCCATTTACCATGTGTCTCATGAGCAAAAACTAGATGATCAGCATCAGTGAGCCTCACCCTGAACCCCCTCTTTACACTTCAACAACCAATTTTCATAGTAAATATAACAGTTGTGTACCTACTGATAGAATGACCTGAGATATAAAATTAATATTAGTGTTGCAAAAACAGGATTCTATTTTTAGAAAGTAAATGCTAAAACTCTAAACAAAAGAGAAAATTTATAGGAGCTATAACACATTAACCTATTTTCAGGTAGATGTAAATGTAAGTTTTTCCTACTGTCAAATTTAACATGAAGAATCCAAGTGATATCTAAGATGAAAATGGTCTATATATCCAGGAATCTTGGTGGTTTACTGGAGGAAACTGTTAGGGTGCTTGCACATTTGTTTGTATGTATTTACCTTGATGCGTACCTAACCAGCTCACAGTATCATAGACCTATCAGACATTTGCAATGTACTTAAGTTTAAGTCTGGAGTATAAAACAAAAGCAGACAAAATCAATAGGGTTCTACCACCCATCTTACCACATTTTCTCCCTCCTTAGCAGTCTCTTCTTCACTTTTAACTGCTCACTTCTGATGAACCAAAACCCTTGTCCAGCTAGAGTTGTGCGACTGTTCTATACTCCAGAATTAAAACCATCAAACACTCCTCCCATTCTCAAAAATCTTACAATAAATGCTTTTTATTATTTCAAGCCATATGTTAAGGGAAAAAATATCTGACATTAAAATGAGTCAGAAAGGCATAGATGTTCAGGAACTGGGATTAAATAATTTATCTACTCCTACTAGTTTGAATATAGTTTAATCTCTCAGCCTCAAATCAGTCATTCAGAAAATGAAGTAATGGTATCTAAATATCAGGAGGAACACTCACCAAACTAAACAAGTAAATTTCAAGCTAATAGCTTTTATCACATCTGACAAATTTTTGATATAGAAGAGAATTTCTGAAAACTAAACACAATTCTTTCGGTTGACTGTGTGAAAGAAAGGTAGTATAATAATGTGAGGCAAATGTTATTAATTATAATTTCAATATCATAGTGCTCAAAAGGATTGAAAGAATTTGTAAAGGTCACATAAAAGACAGGGGAAAAAAAAATCATGTTTAAAGCCTGTTCTTCTGTTGCTGGGAAAGAGAGTTTTTTTGTTTTGTTTTGTTTTGTTTTGTTTTTGTTTTTGTTTTGGTGAGCAGATAAGAAGTATTTATTTTGTTTAGATTTAGTTTGATTTGTAAGACAAGGTCTCAGAAAATTGCTTACTTCAGACCTTCAATTCTCCTGTTATAGCTTCCCAATTAACTGAGATTACGAGCATGCAGAGCCTCAGAAAGAGAAGTGAGGCTTTATATTGGTGTGTCTCAATTGTCATCATCTTAAAGTTAAAGAAACTGGACAGTTTCTTTCGACTCTCTGCTGATCCTGTTTGTCTTTTGCAGGTTAATGTCTACTCACACCTCAGCATTTAAGTTGAAGTCATTTCCTCCAGCAAGTCTCTAGTGACCTCATAAAAAACAGTTTGGGCATTCATCCTACACTCTGTATGGCATCCTGTCTTATGTGCAGGTGTAGCACAAAATATCCCATGTTCTCCAGCCACACACTGGACTAGAAGGTCCCTGGAGATTCATTTAGTTTAATATTGTATTCTTCATTCCTTCTGTAGCTGTTAAGTTACAGGAAAATCTTAAACTAATGTTGGAAGAAGAAATGAGTTAAGTATCTTCTAAGTGAGAAATAGAGAAAAATATATGCTAGAATATAATGGATAATGCATTACAACAAAATAGCAGTACATGTAAAAAGCATTAATTGGAAAGGAAGACTCTGAGGACCCACCTCCTTTGCTTTCCTTTAAAATTTGGAAGTCCAAATGTATTTGGCCAATTGTCAACTGCTTGTGAAAGTTTCTTGGTATATAGGGTAGAAGAATGAGGTTCTTAAACTTAGAGAGCTCAAAATATAGTGGAGAGAACACATGTACTTATGAAAAGTAGCAACATGAGGTGACTACTACTACATTGATCAGAGGATGTTTAATTCAAGATAATCAGGCTATAGGGGAAAATCAGTTTTTTTATGTTAAAATTGAAATATACACAGAAAAGGAAGTAAAGAATTAGAAATGACCTGTGCCAAGTGTATACCATTTTCCCCTATGTATGTGCTAGTCTCTCAAAAAGCTGTATGAGTAGAAAGTATCCATTGGCTCACATAACCTATATCAGAGACTCAATACTTCAACTTCTCTATATCTATCTATCTATCATCTATCTATCTATCTATCTATCTATCTATCTATCTATCTATCTATCTATCTCTATCTGTGTGTGCTTCTATATGTCTGTCTGTCTGTCTGTCTGTCTCCGAGCTTTGATTTTACTTCATCCATCTTTTCTCTCTAGACTTTTACCCATAGATATTTGACAGACACGCACAGTTGCAGACCAGTTTGCAATATGAGCGGGCACTGTCTTCCAAATAACTCCAGTCAAGTTAGAAAATCAGATTGCATCAGTTTGACCCCATTTTCAATAATATAAATGTAGACAGATTGAAAAAGTGTCCCTAATGTAATGTGAAATCAAACACCAAAGTCAAAATAGCCCCAATAGGTAATTTGGGAATTATATCGATGACCCTATTGGAAAAGAAGTTAGCACCAAAGAAAGTCAGGGCCAAAGTGATAAGCTATAAATATTTATTACTTATACACACACACACATACAGAAAGAGAGAGAAAGAAATATTAGTGATCTGAGACATTTCTTTGCTATGCTTTTTGTAATATTTGTTAGTCAAAGTTTTGATAATGATTCTTTTATACAGATCCTAATAAATTATAGAACACACCATGCTTGAACAATAAGTCACAAGTAAAAAGAGGTAGAATAAAGTAAGACAACAGAAAGAAATATGTACAGATCACATTCAGCTTTCAAATGGAAAAGATAATCTCAAACTTAGCCATCTCCTTCACCACTTTCTTCACACAAAGACCAGATAATTAAACCAAGTTCTTCCTGGTATGAGCATATGAACATAAAATATTTAAAACATTATACAGCACATGCTAATAATGACTTTCCATTGTGTTACTGGAAGCACAGATTGTAGTGTGTACTTACTTTGGAAAGGCCATGGCCACCTTAGGGACTGTAGCAAAGTCATATACAGGTAAGGTGAACTGGCCAAGACAGCACAAAGGGACCTGCCTAATACTGCCCATGGAAATCTTAAGGAATCATGTACGGTGTAGCTTTTTTACTACAAATACTTCTTTCTATTTGTGTCTTAAGACATCAGAAGAAAAGGGTAAGTAATTCAGAAACAGCAAACAGTTTCCAAGTTGCAAACTCTTATCAGAATGCTTCATATATCATATTTAGCTAAGGTTTTGCCCAGACCATTTGTTTCCAAATCCTACTGGCATGTAAGAGGAGATGCACTGATCTATATTTATTTATCTTTTTTTTAAAAAAAAGATGGAGCATGAAGACAAGAGTGAGATATTTCTGTATTGTAGAAGTGGAAATAATAAGTGTAGAGCATGTGCTCCAAAATACAAATTATAAGCTAAATGTGAACTTCATTGCTTTCTCAATTTATACAAATAAAACTTTGACACTTAAATAAGTGTTAGATTACCAATAATATGTAAATAATGTTGAAACTTTAACGATGCATATTGCTTTTCTCTTTAATGAGTTTCTAAGATCCAGGAACTATCTGAAAAGAATACCAGATAGTTATGTCCTGAGGAAAATAATTCTAAAATTAGAATGGAATCTTAGATCTGTTTTCCTTCTGAGATCCTCCAATTTCTAAATTCTTCTGTTGTAGTCCATACCACTTCTAAGCCCGAGTTGGTCTTAGATGAAAATGAATGCTCACAAATGAAATGGAACCCAGGTATAAATTGATAGGTCGCCTTATATATGTATTTTTAAGGCTTTCTTCACCTGTCTCCAGGAGTTCCTTGCTCTTCAGCTTTAAGAGATGGGAGCACTTCAGCTATTTTTCTTTGACTTTAGTTTACCCATAATATCAAAAGAAAAAACTCCCTGCAGGCATCATGGTTATATTTTACTTTAATTACAGAATTCTTCAGCAGTATACTCAAAAACTTTAACTTTCTGAAATGGATGTTTTCGGGGTAGATTAAGGTGACAGCTATAACACTGGGTAGGGACTTTGAAGTGTTTAAAAATTCCTCCCTACAAGATAAGCCTGAAGCTGAATTTCAGCCAAGAGTCTGTAATTGCCTGAAAGTGTGATGTGTTCCATTTGCTCCTCGGAGTCGCTTCCATTTTATCCACAGAGACAGAACTTTGCTTCCAACTTGTCTTTTCCACAATCTTGTTCTACTATAAAATTTTTAGAGTATCTCAAAGAAGGTTGATATACCGGATAATCAATATTTAGTGACCAATATCTCCAATCCGTTCAAAAAAAAAAAACAAAAACCATGATTGGTACAATTCTCCCATCATTATACAAAATAATTTTAGCAAACAAAACAAACTCATTGTGTTTCTAAAATTCAACCTGGAAGCAATTAGATGAAGAATAAATATTGCAACCATTTTGGAGAAAAGAATGTAACTTTGTGGTTGGCTACTGTCTCTAATAGTGATTATCTTAAATGTTTGCTTATTTATTCTACATGTATGTGTGTTTACCTGTGTGCATGTATGTGTGGCATGTAAGTGCAAGTGCCCAAAGAAGCAAGAAAAGAACATTAATGTCCTGGAACTGGAGTCACTGACCATTATGAGCAGCCTGATAGGGATGCTGTGAACCAAACCTTGGTCTACTGCAAAAACAACTCTTTGTAATTCTTAAGCCATCTCTCTAGTCTCCTAGCACTGATTTCTAAAGTACCTTATTGATGTATAATTCACACATCACACAAAAACTATCAACCGTTTCCTAGCTCAACTGGATGGTACAATTTTCAGCATTAAGATATTTTTACATCTCTAATGCTCGCAGACAGCAATTCCTACCTCTATGTAACCATCAATTTATTTTATGTAGTTTAAGCATTCTTTCTCTGGACATGCTATATACATAAAATATGCAAATTTTGTGCCTAAATTTTTTTCTTTTCCACTTAGAAATTATTGTGTTTTAGTCATGATATGGCATGAACTGTCAACAGTTTATTTTACCTACAAAGTACCACTCCACTGTAAGGGTGATTTATAGTATCAATAACTTTTAAACCACTTTTCATAGGGTTCTTACAAACTATAAGTGCTGTTGAGTAAGGTAGACTTGTTTGGACATCAGTAAATTAACACGAGAGATCCTACAACTAAAAAGAACTGGAATGCCTTTGACACATGGGACATTTTCATGTAGGTTCAACAAGTATTTATTGGGATCAGATTATGTATCGTGTACTATGCTGCCCTTGAGCAAGAGAGGAGGTACAGCCTAGAACTCTGTGCTGATGCCCTTTGGTAAGGTCATTCAGCAGAGATAAGCTTTAAATAAATCAATAAAAACATTAGCCTAAAATTGAGGTGAGAGTACCTACACAAAGGTTCAGGGCATCATAAGAAGAAGCAACAAACACATCCAGTCAGCTCTGAGACTGGGGAAAGATTTTCTCTGAATGGTTTCATTTAAACTGAGATCTTGAGGACAAAATATTTGGACAGGTTTACTAAAAATAAGAAAGTATTCTGCTCAAGGAGCAGATTTGGGAAGGGTTGATGAACACTGGAGCTGACAGGATGCCAGGGCAGCCGAAGTGCAAGATGCAGAAGGGTGTGTATGTGTGTAAGTGACAGAGGCCAGGCTGTGCTGTGCTTTGTGGCCATTGCTAGTGCTGGAGATTTTATCTTGTGACAGAGAAAGCCGCTGAAGGATTGGAACAGGAAAGCAACGTGACAGCACTTACATTCTTTAAAGTCAACATTTATCCTTGCTGTTAGAGGGAGACTAACATACAAGTTGAGAAGATGGTTCAGTGCATAGGTTGATTGCTATACCAGCATGGTGACCTGCACTCAGATCTCCTAGTATCTATAGAAATGTTGGTGGTATATGCCTGTAACCTTAGTGCTATACAGCTATGGAACCAAATCCTGGGGGCTCATTGACCACCAGTCTAGTTGAAAGGCTGAACTCCAGTTTTAGAGAGAGATCCTTTCTCAATGAAAAAGTGGACAGCAATAGAGAAAATGCCTGATGTTGAAATCTGATCTCTTTGTTTATTACACACAGGAAAGTGAATTCCCAATATGCATGTGTACTAAGCATTTCATACACACATACACATATACATATACAGAAAGAGAGACAGACAGACAAAAAGAGAGAGAGATGTTAATTAAAAAAAAGAATCACTTTATGAATCGTACCATATTGTAACAAATGAGTAGCATGAACTCATATGCAATTTTTCTCCTGATAACTAATATGCCCATCAATCAATATGCCCATCTTTACCTGCTGTGTTCTTCAGAGTATTCTTCCTACAGAACTATAATAATTATCTTAGAGAGATATTAGCATGCAGTATCCATGGATGCATAGCTGTGCGTTGGGTGTGATCTTCAAATGCAATTGCCATTGTAACAATGTGGAAAGGCATCACATTTAAGAGTCACATGACATTAAGGCTATAGACGTGCTGGTTTCATCATGAATAAATGTTCTTGTCAGGACTAGGTTGGTTGCTCCTGAGGAGAATGAGTTTGCTATAATTTTCTTTGATACATGGATGCCTGTCTATAGTTTACAGTGTGGGACATTATGTTTGAACTGAGTCAATCAAATAGGCAATGATTTCATGACTCCACTAGGAAAGGGCATCTCAAATACTCATTTTCTTAGAAACTGAGAGTAGAATGTATTTGTAGGAGGTGAGACTCAGTGGAAATCAGAATAAGCTTTCAGTTATACTAGCTAGATGACTTCTAAGACCTAGTGTATAATCTTTTATCTATTTTCACTACTGTATTATGCATTTGCGATTTTATTTTTAAAGTAGTCCTCATGTTAAATGTTCTTACAATTAAAAACTGCATTGAACAAACAGATAAATCATAATAAACATTTCTGATTTTAGAAATAGCTTGCTTCCTTATATATTAAAATTGGCTCTGAGTGGCCACCATTGTGAAATAATGCTTGTGTATCATTTGCTTGATAAAATATTTTATTGAGAAGGAAAGAAGTGTCAGAAGTGAGAGCCAGCACTCTACGATCTATCTTTTAGATACCCTGGATTCTGGGTAAGGAGTGTAAGACTCTATTATTTTGTCAATAGAAATGATAAGGAAGCCAATGTAGCATACTGTAGGTCTGTCTAATATAAGATGAATGCTAATTCCTATTCAGTTAGAAAAGTAAACCACTGCTGCCCTAAAACAGCGTAGCTTGTTGAGGAAGAGTACACATAGTCAAAAGGGCTGCTTTGATTGGGTATCAAAACGAACCTGGACTTTCCACTTCTGCTACTGGTAAAACTGTTGCAGGAATGTTATTACATTATGGCTGTTCAACACCTGCTGAGTGATTTCCTCTTTTGCCAGCCTCCAAATTGCTTCTTTCATCTCTCAACTCCACAGAATGTAAAAGTGTTTCCCTGTGCTCAGGACTGTCTGGCTTTAGAAACAGACCCTCCAATCCACTGCTGACAAGTTTCCCAGAAATACTGGTTCTTCTGGTAAAACCCACCAGCTCCTCCCCCAAAGCAGACAGCCAGCACCTGCGCAGGGCCGACCTGATACCATTCTCTTTGTTAGTGTTATGATTCTCTTGAGCTGGTTGAGCGTTTATTGTGTGAAAAATCTCTGTTAGCTTCTTGTTACCACATCCATCAAAAATTCAAGTGGGTTGATACCAGCCATGAAATGTCCCTTTGCATTTTAACTAATGGATTAATGGTGCTAATAAACATTTGGGGCAGAGGAGGTAAACAGGATGGGATGTTTATTAGACATACTTCCACAATCCTGTTAAAAATAAATGGAATCGTTTAATGATTGAACGTGCTTGTTTACATTTCAAAGCTGATTAACTTAAATTTAATCTTTGTTTTCTTTCATTAGGTGCTTGTAGAGTTTCTCTGTCATTACTTTAATTAGATGCATTAATAAGGTTTCACGACACCTCTGCACAGAACTATATGCAGATTCAAGGAAGGAACCCAAATCGAATGAGGTAGAACTCTTATTTCCATTGTGTTCACTGAAAACAGCTCTTTTTTTTTAAGTTAAAAAAAAAAATCTCCTTTTTAATATATGTAGTGGATGCCTGCTAGAATCAGGAAGAAAGGGTAATCCATTTTAGTTTCTATTTGGGTCTCTTCATTTGATTGTGCTCTCAGGAGCAACTTAAGATCTTTATCTGCATTTCATATAATGAATCTAAACACTGTGGTACTGAGAATAAAGACAGAAAAAATTAAACAAGCATGGATTTGCTTTACAGGAGAGAAAAACACTCTGGACTCATACCCATAACACAATTCCATTTTAAGTAGATGTTCATTTCTTGTTTATCTCAAAGGATCATAAAAGAGAACTCAGAGTTCCTTTCAGAATTAGTTATCTCCCTGGTGCCAGATGAGTCCTTACAAGCTCTGGGAAGGTGAACTATGGCTAAGCCACTTAAGATCTGCAAGGAGTTGTAAGTGCCACAGTTTATAATATAAGAGAGGTGTGAAAACTTGGCTCAAATAGGTTATCAGTTTGAACCAAGAGCTTGTATACAGATGAATAGAAATTTAGAGATGTGTGGAGGGTGTTGCAGTACTCAGTAGTTTAAAGTTTGAGATTTAGGGTTTCTTTCCTTATGTTGGTGACAGTTTCATAACTTTGATATGACTTTTCCTTCATTTGGAAATGTTTCCTTACACACTTGCAGAGTACAACTTTGAACATATAGAGACTAAGACTTATAAATATGAAAGCAATAAAATCTATCAGCATAAAGTTTAAGGCTTTCTTAAGAAGCACTGTGTAATAAATGACTCCCATTAAAATGGACTAATTAGTTTTAAGTATTTAGCCAGCATTAATAGAAAGACTCAAAACCCAGCCTCCCTAGACTACATATTAGCTTATAATGACTTAGGAGTAATCAGCTTTACCCAGATGGCTTCACAAGGAAAAGAGGAAATCTAACTAAAACAGCTTTAAGACCAGGTAACTAATTATACACAGATTATTTGTAAACAGTTTCTCTTCTTGAAACAAAAGAAATAAGCTTTCCAGGATGGAATCAGAATCGAAGCTCCCAGGGCTAACCTTGTAGCAGAAGCATGTTCCTAGAAGAATGGCTTTATATTCTAAATGAGTGATGATTAAGGCACTAAGCTAGGCAGTGATCAAAGCCAAGCTGATATTTGCAGCAGCAGATTCAGTTGTCAGTCTTGGGAGCAGCTGGAATGGAATCTGTAACTTGTGGAATTATTTGCTTCTTGAGCAGAGGTCTTTGAAAGCCTAGTGATGGGCTCAGTGATAAATGTCTGTGCTCTTCTCTACTGTTCTCTGTCCTGCCTTTTCTGGTCATAGAAAATGAGATTTTAAATTTCCTGCATATTTCAGATCTTCTTTGGTTAAGGTCTGAAAGTTACTTATAAGTGGAATCAAACCTATTTACTTTGAAACAAATTCTATGTTCTTGAAATCTGTTTCTTTGTTACCTTTATATTAATTGAAATTCAGTAGCAGTTAATAGTGGCAGTTCATAGCAGACATTGAGCTGGTGGTTGGCTGGTTCTATTTTAATCATCCCACTATCCCTCTAAAAGAGACAGCTACAGGAAGACTCAGACTTAAGCAAGTCAGTACCTACGCAAGTTCAAAAGCAAGTAGGTAGCATACAGCAAATGACTCCTACGCGCTATGCTCTTAGTCCACACATCTCATGTAGGTGAAGAATCCATTGAAAATTATTCTGAAGACTGTGAAGACATACATGTAAGAATGGCAAAATTCAGAAGGCCATTCTCATTCATGACACTAAAAATATATCCTCTGATAGATAAACATGTCTATTTCCCTCAGCTCTGTTTAGGCCTTGGCAATAGTTATGGATTTGCTTTTTTCATATTAAGATTTTGTGTTTTAAAAGTGATGCCTTTTTAACTCTAAATCCTTTCACAGGAATGAGGTATATATCACCCAACTCCCAGAGGTCATCTTTAATATGCAATGAAGTAGAACAGAGTGCATTATTAAAGTAAAAAATGAAACAAAATAAAACAAACAAACAAACCCACCAAGGGCTTGGAAGCAGGTTTGTGGCACCCTGCGTTAGCATGTGTTTTATGACAACACACAACTTTGTAGAGATTCAATGCTCTTATTGTAAAACAGTCTTAGGGAAAATTAAATGGGATGACGTAAGTAGCATCATTAGGTAGGGAGTGTTTCTTTTTCACTAATCCTACTTTCTTCTATTTCCTCTTTGTCTTTTATTACTTTTTACTTTTTTATTTTATTTTATTTTATTTTTATTAAAGCAGGATGAATGGTTTCTGACTTCTTTAGAGGTTCTAGTCTTTTGGGATATTCTCATTGTGTGACTTGTCCTGCAGTTTTTACATTTGCTTATTCTGTAAACGATAGATGTCAGAGGAGCTGCCATTAAATTGAGTCAGTTCAAAGTGGATGTCAAAATAAATACTGAATGGGTCACTTTTTTTTTCCCTTTTTCCCCAATTATACAGCAATAAATTTCACTGCGAATGTGACTTCTGTAGAAGGGCTATGGTAAGGATTACTTTTGATAAAATGGTCTATGTATTTAGTAAATTTCCCAGTTTTTTTTTTTTTCTGTACAATTTGTATTCTTTTGGACAATTTGGCATATGACTATCCTTTGGATTTTTTTCTTTCTCAGTTGCTAATTGCTAGGATACATTCAAGCTTACGGATACTTTAAAAAAATAAATATAATATAATAAAAACAATGGTCAAAAACTGACCATTTAACATGAGCAAAGACATAGCAAAAAAAAGGTACAAATAACAAATTGGGATAAATATTTCAGAAATCATAAAATGTAGAAAGTAAAAAAAAATTAATTAAATATTTAATGTACATCTGAATATTGTTCCTACAGTTTGGCTACATATTTTTAATCACTTCTTTTATTTAATAAGAAATTTACTTTTTAAAAAAAATAGAGAATAAAATATGTCTTACTCCAAGATAAATCATCATTTTTCTACTAACCCTAACCTAACCCTATAATATTTAGTATAATCAATGCTATGTAACATGTACAGTCTAAATATGTGCTAAATTTTGAAAACACTTAACAAGTTGTTCCATATTTAAGCAATACAATTTTGAAAACTTTCCACATCCTGATCTCCATCTCCTGACAATAGTGCTCATTGGAACTTTATGGCTGTTATTACTGGATATTTGTAAAGTATTCTTAAATGCATATTTTTGTGTGAAATTTTTGACATTTTTTCCCTCCTACTGTTAAATGTTGACAATGTTCAGATTTTAAAAAAATGTGTGGATAGAAACTGTTGGTCTTCACAAATGAAATAAGGATTATTCATTTTGCTTAATTTGTATATTTACCTTGTAATTTATATTTTCCATACAAAGAAAAAAAGGATACTGCTATGTTAAGAGTGGTATATAGTTTACTAAGCCTACCTACATTATCACTTAATATTTAAAGTTCATTTTCAATATCTGAATACAAATCTGGAGTCATGGAGGACTATTTCAGATTCATTTGCCCTACAGGGTGAGACATTCCTACAATGATTGGAGTAGAGCTCGGTAAAGAACACTATTGGCTACGAAACTATTGACTGAGACTTTCCCAAGTTCAAGAAGAGTTTTAGAATCTCACAGCCTGCTTCAGAACATTCTTAGCAAATCAAAAATAAAGGAGTTCCTTTCAGCCTACAGAGTATTCATCAAAGAATTGATACCTAGCATTATGCCAAAAGGGAAAACACTAGACGTCTCTCTCTGAGATCAGGACAGCTACAGATAGCAGATGCCATTCCTATTGAGCAATTGTTAAATTTCAGCTTCCAGTACCATTTGACCCTGTTTTCCCAAAGTGTTCCCAATTCCTCTTTTGCCTTATCCTGAAGTTCTAAAAGAACATTATAGCTCCAAGTCTCTAGATCATGGTATATGTAAGTATTAACTGGCAAAATACTGCTCAACCTAAAGCACGAGAATAAAATATAAAATTGTTTAAAACTGCTTTCCCAGACTTCCCCCACCCCAATTTCTGTGACGTCCATTTTTTATTTACCTTGGTTTCTGATGTCTCAGTTTTCCATTTTCTTAATTCTTTTTATTTTCAGCAATTAAATTATCAACTATTATACCAAATAATCTTATAAATTAAAATTATATGTTATGCTCTAAAATTATTATTCAAATAATATGAATTTACCATTACACTGTATTCTACTGAGTGTTTGCTCTGTTTTGGGGGCTCTAACAGAGGGCAAGAACATGAATAATAAATTAATTTTCTTTTTTTGATTTAAAAGTTTTTTTTTCATTTTGTATACTAACTGTAGTTTCTTCTCTTCCCTTCCACCCACTCACCCCTCAATTTTTCCCCCTAATCTTAGTCATATGAGTTCTCTACTGCTGTGTGAATTTGTTTCCTAAAACGTAGTAGACAGAAACAAGCCCTTTGTGAGTGTGAGGCTTCTGTGTGTTGGGGATGCTAAAATAGCTAGGCAACCAGGATGTTTTCCTGTGCTACAAGTCCTGAAGATTTGACTACTCTCAAGCTCATTCAAGTGACTGTTGACAGGAGGTCTCAGTGCCTCAGACTTGTTACCTTCACGCCTCTAAGTCACAGCAGCTGGCTTCCTCCAAAGCAGTGACATGCCATCATTATTGCTGTCCACTTTTGTTTCTGCAAACTTCAATAAGAAACTGGATGAATGCCATATTGACAGATAAGCATGGCATCTCCTAAGAACTCTTTCATGCTTGATCTTTTCTCAGGGAGGGTTTGAGACAGAATTTTCCCATGTAACCCAATGCTGACCTCATACTGAAGATCATCCTGTCTCAGTGTTCTGAGATTAGGGACTTCCAGCATATATCATAAAGTTTGACTCATGTTTTATCTCAAGGATTTCCTTCAACTTGGAAATACCCAATAAAACAAACTAAAATAGAGGAAACAAAGGAATGTATTATAATTCATGATAGCCTACCCATTTTTGTAAAACTTAAATAATTTTTCAATAAGTAAAATTGGACAATCTTTAATTTAACTTAGACACACATAGACGTGTATCTGGCCAGATTATTTAAACACGAAGTTTATATTAAGTTTCAAGCCATTTATCACATTGACATTGAAGGAGAAGTGGTATAAAGTCTCACATTCTTTTGGAATAAATCAAATGCATAGTGATTGGTGTGCAAAATTTCATCCCTTTTCAGTCCAAATGAAAGAAAGAAAATCTGGATTTATTTTGAATGAATTAACTCCACTCAAGCCTGGAGTCCAGCTACTGCCTCAGCAGTAATTAAGTGCTAATCGCATGGGTATGCTGCTTTGCAAGGCAGTATACCAGCTTCCTGAGGGGATAAACAAGGAATTTGAAAGCCGAAGAGCTTAACCTAACAAGGAACTGCCATTTTCCTATTTAAAAAAAGCAGACCTACCTGTTTTGGCTATTAGTAAGAGTGCTAATTCCTAAAAAGTAAAAACTGGCTCAGTGTAGTGCTGAATGGAAAGAATCATTCTTATACTCTGTTTACATGCTGAACACCTTCTGTGGGATTCAAAATAAATGCATTTACCTACTTGTCAAATACATTTTACCTGCTAAGAATCCTCTCTATAAGAATGTAAACTCGTCAGTGTCAAAGCTGAAATGAGCTGCAGACCGTGGTCTATGCTCAGTTTCCTGTCCATCATGATATGGATTTCACAGATGTATAAAACATTCTTGGAGTTTAAGTAACTTACTTGTTCAAAGTCTATTGTCCCAAACAGAAGAGTGACTAAAAAATTATAAAAGTCCATATTTCATTTGGCTTGAAATTCAGCCCCCCTGTGACCTTTGGAGACTTAAATTTTGTATATTTAGGTTGTTTATGAACAAATAGAGAAAAGGCTATCTACTGAATTCATAAAATCAACAAATAGGAGCCAGGTAATGGGGTTGTATTTCCAAGCGATTTTAGTCTGTGAAGGAAACATGTTCTACAGGAATACAACTCATGCACAGTCTAAATTTTTAAGTTTCCCAAATGTACATGTGATGTTCAGAGTTCACATATAAGTATGCTAAGAGGCAGAGAATTTGGGGAAGTGATCAAGTCACAGACATTGCCTATATCATGGCATTAGTGCCTTTGTAAAAGGCACAAAAGAATTCCTTTTGTTCCTGCAAACCCTGTGAGGTCATGGTGAGAGATGCCTTGTGGGAAGGAACCCTCACCAGACACCGAACTTGCTGGAAACCCTTCTTAAGAACTTTGAGTAATAAACTTTTGTTGTTTACAAACTGTCACATACAGAGTATGTTTGTGGGAATAACTTGTCACATCTCTAATGGACCTGAAGTTCAGTGTCTGGTGTCTAATCATCACTGTGCTTTGATGAGCCATGGAAGAATAAAGAAGGATGCAGGGATCCTTGTGGGAAGAACAGCACATGCGAAGATCTGGAGACCATAGCAGGAATGGCTTGTCAAGTATTCACAAACATTGAGTGTCGCTGGATATAAGTGACAAGCTGGGAGGTTGAAAGGATTCATTTAACTCTGAATGGAGAGTGGGATGTAGGAGTTGGTAGAGTATTTGGCAGGCATGTACATCGTCCTAGGTCGGGTCCCTGGTATCATATAAACCAGACATGGTATGATGCTGGCCTAGAATCTCAGCACTGAGGAGGTGAAGTCAAGAAAAACATAGTAAGTTTGACGTTTAGATGGGTATATAATACCCAACCTTGAAGAAGAGTTATTTATGTACTTTAGTAAAGTCTCCTGTAAGATTAAACCTTGTGGAGATGTTCTCTCATTTGGTGGACTGCCTTTTCTCTCTAGTAACTGTTCATATTATTGTGTATAAACTCAATCTGATGCAATTTATTTGCCAGGCCTTGTTATTATATCCTGAGGTATATGTAGTTGGTAGTTTTTATTCTTTACTCTCTGAGGGTCCACCACCCAGCTCCCAAAGAAATACATGGAGACCTATTTGTTCTTACGAATATCTGGCCTTAGCTTGGTTTATTTCTAATCAGTTTTTCTTAACTTAAATTTTTTCATTTACATTTTGTCTCTGGGCTTTTGCCTTTGTCTATTCTGTATACCTTTTTTATTTCTTACTCTGGAGCTGGCTGTGAGACTGGATGGTTGGCCCCAACATCTTCTTCTCCTTCTCCCCTTCTTACCTTTCCCTCACTCTTATTCTGCTATCTATTGTCAATGTCTTGCAGCCCTGCTGACCCCTCTCCTGCCTACCATTGGCCATTCAGCTCTTTATGAGTCCAATTAGGTGTTTGAGGCTAGCAAAGAAACACAGCCTCACACATAAAGGAATTCAACATATTTATATCATTAAATGAATATTCCACATCTTAAAATAATGTTCCACAACAGCTATAGGAGCCCTATTCAAAAAGTCATTGTCTTCTACCTAGATGTTAAACTGTTTCCCTATTTTTTTTTTTTTTTTAATGAACTGATTGGTGTGTTCAGGTCGTGTTAAAACTACTGATCACAACTAAGACAAGGTCAGTGACCTATTACCTGAGAAAATGGTGCTAGAGCATCCTTTGCATACCTTTGGCCTCTACTTAATAGACGCCAGTAACAACCCACAAATTGTGGCAATTAAAATTGTCACCTGGAGCTCTGAGACAAGGAAGATTTTCTCTCCCTGTTGAAAACCATTATATTTAGGGCTGGAGATATGTCTTAGTCATTAAAGGCTAAGCTCACAACAAAAATGACAAGAAGTATGTGTTTATTCATACTTCAGAATATTATCTGGAGAGTTTACATAAGGCAATGATGGAGGAAAAGACACTGTTTATACCACTGCAGCTATGGAAACATAAATTCAGGATGGAACTATAAAGATACAGGCATGCAGTAAGAAGCAGAACATATTTTGTAGATATTTTGATCATCAAGAAAGTATTTGAAAGCTGAGATGACACTCTTTCCATGACACATCAATAATTTTTATCTAAATGTAATCTAACTTCATGTTGGCTCCATTTTTATAGCATGATCATTGAGGGTACTCGTTTTACAGTTTTAAATGTGTCTTTATTTTGACAATAGATAGTGAAATTACATATTAATAATTAAAAGCGACAGTACACATGAGATACCCACTATAATTTCTTTATTATCTTTTTCACTTATGGGGGTCTTTAGCCAGAAGTCTTTTTCTCACCTGATGAAACAAAGAGCACATAGCACAAATATTGATACCAAATATAAATAAGTCAGAGAGGGACAATAAAATATCATATACACACATCTACTCATTTGTGCTGACTTAAATTTGTAGTTCAGACTACCAACCAACTTTTATTGTTTTTTTTTATATAGACTACATCTAAAAAATGGATTTATTTGTGACTGTCAATGAAGAATCTAGGTAACTTATTATAGGATAATATTTTTATTGATAAAAATTATTAGTATAAACACTTTTCTAATAATTACATACAATGCTTTTATTTATATATTTTGAGGGGTATCAGAAAAATATTCAAATATCTTAGCACTAGCCTATGATTAAGAGACAAGCCACTTATGAATCTTAACATCTCATCTCTAGCTCCGACTCTCCAGCTATGGCAATGGAAATTGAGGCAGGAATCTGAGCAGCTTTTTTTCCTCTATAATCTTTTTTCACATATGCCACCATGCAATATATCTAAATGGCTTACACAATAAGTTTATTTATTTATCTTTGGTTTAAAATGCAATCTACTGGAACCACCTATGTTTATTGTAACAAGACATAAGACAAGGTCTCAAATTTTAGAATTGTCTTTTGAAAAAAAATTCTGCCTAGTTAGCTTTTTCCAGCTTGTCTTTGACTATGTCAGGAAATAAATATATATTGATATTAAGTTTGTCTATGTTGGATTTAGTTCAGTATAACTGTACAAACACTTCCAATTTATTTCTACTAAACTAGTCTTTGATATATAGATATGTATTGTTCCTCTATAGTAGAAATATAGTCTGAGGTCAGAAGAGACTTCTTTGTAAATCCAAGGAGCTTTCACAATGCTATATTTTTATTTTTCATACTATGTATTGGGTACTAGATGTGACCCATCTAGTGTGCCTCAAATATGCTTTGTTTTGTTTTATTGTTCACATCTTTCTGTGACAGCCTAGTGTTTCTGCTTCTTCACTAATTTTTGTTAACTACATTTTGTTTAAAACATGGGATTAAGTGGGAAGTCTGTATTGCTTAGTACATTTGCCAGAAACTGGGTAATCCAGTTTGCCTCTGTTCGGAGAAAGCATGCATATTTTATAATTATTTCTGGGAAAACTTATGAACCCATACAAAAGGACTACTTGCTGTCTCAGACACTGACCACCACAAAAGACTGTTCAATTAGAGCTTTTATTCAGCCATAAATGAAAACAGTCTTGGGTGAGAACATGCTTGTTTGCAAATGAGTATTTGCCCAGGAGTCTTTTGATAATCCCTTTTTGATCACTTCTGTATGTGCTCTATATTTTAATGTTCCTAATATTTCATCTTATTCATAAAATTTAATTATAATTCATTCCATACTTACAAAGGTCTTTTGAAAACTTCTTTCCCCTCAAGAGTCTAAACCAATGTGTCTTCCACTGCTTTCTACATGTATTTCACATCTGATTTTGTATCTCCACAGTTGCTTCTTCATGTATCTCTTGTGTGTCTTTCAATGATGTGGCCTACATAAATCTCCAGATAAAAATTACCAATGAAGACTCATACCTAAGACACTGTAATTCCAACTAATGTGAAATACCATGAAGAGAAGGAGAATCAAAGCCAATATGTTTATTTCTGTATTGGCATCCATTCTTGTTATAACTTAGCATATTGTTTAGCTGGGTCCATAAAATATGATTCAAGTTGTGTGTCTACTCAGAAAATTAGGTGTTTGTTTATATAGAGCCCTTGGTTGAAAAAAGTGAAAACTTGATCCATGTAGGGTAAGAGGTATAACATGCTGTAGGTGACGCTCCAGCTATAAAGAAACATGGGCAACCACAGACAAATTCAATAAATAGTTGATTTGGTTGTATCATTTGCTTCTGTGCTAAATGCCATTTCCAGTCAATTCTTCATCTCCTCTGGGTCAAATGTGGAGTTTTATTCCTGTGGTGGAGTGTTACTGCTGCTGTGATCTCTGACCAAAATGCTAACACATACCAGATTGCTAAAGATTTCTACACTTACCCTGGGGAAATCACATCACTAGAAATGTTGGCAAATTGGCTAAACATTTTGCAAATTATACTTATCATTCTTTATATGATGTAAGTACTGATGAGCATTAAAGTGGAGACATATTTAAAGGAGTATTAACACAATTATGGCCACCAAGCCTTAATTTACTACCTTTTATATCTTAATTCTAAAGATATATATGAGCTATTCATTCTTGAAAAATCATTTATTAAAACTTTTTATATTATTCCTGAAGTCTGAAATAGATTTGGTGCTTGATCAACAAAGTTACAATGGTTTCATAATTTTGTGAAATGGACAGCTTTTTTTTGGCATTTTTAAGTTTTACTTAAGAGTTTAAATGATTGTTCCCAAATCTAGCTCCATATTAAACTTACAGATCATGTTACTTGAGGCAGTATGGATCCATTTTTCTAAATGGCATCAACAAGCCTATTACAAAATGACGAGTACAAACATTGTTAACTTTAGGCATAATCACACTTAAAATATATAATGTAAAATCACTGTTAACTTAAAGAGACTAATAGGATTACAACATCTTAAACTTTAACCCCTCTTCTTGTGGTTGGTTTTGCTTGTTTTTCCCCTCACCTTCCTATTTATTTACTTACTTTTTTATTTATTTGAAAATTAGTTTAGTATCTGTTGCCTTCCCAAACTGAATTCTAGAGTATTTTAGCTGATTTAGGTAGCTGCAGACTATGGTGAGAAATTTAGGGCCATGTTGAGACAGGAGTCTTATTTTTAGCACTCTCAATTAAATTTTTCCCAGTGCCAGATTATCACAATTTTAAGAATCACATTGGACGATGAGATATCAAACTTCTCCACTTTCTCAGAATACTTCCTTCTGTGGCCATAAGTCAGGAGTTTGTTTTGGTAAAGACCCCAAGACTTAGAAAGCATAGTATATTTATGAAATAAATATTAGGGCTTATGAAAACACAAAAATAAAATACACCTGAGTTTTCCCTATGGTAAAAGAACAGCAAATCACTTCTGATTGTCTCAAATTCCCCCAAAGACTTATAAGCACTTCAAATTAATTTTGTTGTGTATTGTACCTTTTCTGAATAGAAATTTGAAAAATAACTTTAGTGCTGCTTACAAAATGACAACAGGAAAAAAAACCTTTCTAAGTTAGTAGAGGTATTAATCAAGGCATTTGTTCCCTTCTCTTGGAAGGAAGTTGTACCGACTCAACTTAAGTTGATTTAAACTTAAGAATAAGCACATTTGATTATCAGAAAAACAGAATAACTAGGTCTTCTAGATATAAGACCCAGAGTTCCACAGCTGTTAGTTTCAAAGTCTAAGACTAGAAATACATCATGACTATGTTACAAAAAAAATATGCCCAACAGATCAAATTATATACTTTAATCATGTGTGGTCTGGGGTACTTGAGTTTTCCTTAATATAGTTAGAATGAGAGGGAGGGCAAAGAGAACAAGATATAGGGTATGGGAATAGATAGACAGACAGATGGACAGACAGACAGACACATAAATAGATAGATGGAAACAGAGACAGAGAGACTGGCTGAATAAGGAGTTATAAAACATGGTAATTCGTAAGAGTTCCTTCCAGAGAGTCTGAGAAATCCCTCCTTTCACCCAAATTCCTGTTGCTCTAACTGGTCTGGCCAGTGCTGTCTCATCATCACTCTGAGAGGAAGGCGCTATCTTTGAGAAAATGGCTTCTCTGATTTTATTCACTTGGATAGAAGCACACATTCTTTGTTGTTTCTTCACAAAGGGGATGGTATCTTAGGATCAGAGAGAATAGCATGTGTTTTATGTTCAGACACATGATTTTCATGGGCAAGAAATCTCAAAGGAATTGAAATGAGCTGCATTAAAGAGACATTGGCTTTAGAGAAAGGCAGTCAGTAAGAGTTATTGCCTGAAGTTGTTTTCTTTTTAACATGAATAAACAACAACAACAAAATGGATTGTTAGAAATCTGTTGTTGCTTTTTTGTTGTTATTGTTTTCTGTTTTGTTCTTTTTAAATAAGAAATCATTATCTATTTGCTAGAGCAAATAGAGGGATCGGATGGGCAATTTTAGGGAAAACAGACATTATTACAAACTATATATAAGAAATACATCTTTGATGACATTTCTTTTTAAAAATACATTTATTTTATTTTATTTCATGTTTAGGATTTCTTTCTTTTTTTAGGGGGGAGTTATATGTATGTACCCCACATGCATGCCCTATGTTGATGAAGGTCAGAAGACAAAATTGGATTTCAGATGGTTGTGAGCCACTATCTGGGTGATGGGAAAGCCATTTAAGTTTTTTGCAAAAGCAAATGCTCCTACCTGCTAGGTCATCTCTTCAGCCCCATGGCATTTAGATTTAAAAATTCATTAATCATTACATCTTAAACACCTCAGTAACCTTCAACAACTGTTGCTATTACGCAATAAATGGTGTTTGCTTCAGAACTGAGAAATGCAAATTGGAAACACACTTGTGTTATAATTTCTATCTTTTTCTTAGTTTGAGGAATAGTTGTAAACTATGAGGAGTACTGTAAGTTTTTGTAGGGAAGAAGTATTAATTTCAATTCAATTAGTTCCTGGTTTCTTTCCATTTTCCAAATTCTGTTTTCCCCATTTGGGAAAATGGCTGAGTCATTAGCTGTTAAAGAAAAGAGGAGCAAGGCGTAATACAAAGGGCAAGATCATGTGTGGCTGCTTTCTTTATGAGATGCAAATGCTGACAGTCTCTAATCCTTTCATTCTTATTTTCCTTTGCTTCTCTCTCAATCCTGAACCTTATCATCCCTATTTTACAAAGAAAAACCTGGCCTTAAAGAAATTAATATCTAATCAAGAGAAGGCTCACTGCCTCCAGTTACAAAACTCACTTTGTTGTCTTATACCAAGTTGTTGACCACTGGAAGTCTGACTCTGGAAGGGAAGGGCAGTTCTGGCTACATTCAACTGACCTAAAACCCAGGGCTCCTCTTTGTTCTAGTCTCTCAGCTTCACATCATCCCTTTCTTCTCATTTCTAACATCCCAAAGCTTCGAATTTTAAACACTGAAAAATGGTGGGTACATTATTTTGGGGGGGGTTCTCTTTCACTTTAACTTCCCAGGTCACTGATTATAAGGTTCAGACTACAAATTATAATTGCAATGATGAACTGAATTAATAAGTATTGGGTGTTATGCCCTGCCATGGAGAGTTTTCACTGTAGGGTCACAATTCATCACTATTTTTCTCAAAATTTCATGTGAAGTACACAAGGCCTAGAAAATTTACATTTTTTAATTGATGAACTCAAGTTCATATATGATAGAATAAATAATCAGGGGGCATACTCTGTAACATATAAAGAATCTGTTCCATTTACAAAAGATTGTATACTAAAAATGTAGTACTACCATATATAATTCAACTTTAAAAAATGTATAATGGGATTCAGATTTGTGCTAACCACTTGGCCACTTGGCTAGGTTCTCACATAGAAAGAGAGGCGAGCTATGGACCACCCTTAGGAGATTATACTTTTTGTATAAGGCATGTTGGCAATAGTTTAGACACAAGGTCTGCAGCAGAGCAGAGGGACACTGAGATAGATTGTTGAGGCTATTGACATGTGGAGAAGAGTTATTAATACCACAGAAAGACAGACAGACAAACAGACATCAGCATGGTAATAGCACTTAAGAGAAATTAGACCCCAAAACAAAGGCAGATAGTACATGGGCTTTGTAAAGAAAAAAATGAGGCCCCAAGTAGTTGAAGTAGAGGGCTCTTTCCCTGCATTTATGAGGATGGGAAAGATTTCAGAGCACAGACTTTGAATCCAGACTCTGATTGCAAGGCAAGAAACAGAGAAGTGGTTAAGGAGTAGTATGTGTGACTATGAAAATCTTAGATGTATATCACTGACCCTGGTTAGAAAACTTGATACCTGGAAATATGTTCAGTAGGGACTCACAATGCCTGTGTAGGATCCATGTCAGTAACCTTAAAAAAAAAAAAAAAAAAAAAAAAAAACTTACTACATTCTAACTCTAGTCTTACAATATGTACATATGTTAGGGAAAATATTCTAATATTTTTTTGGCTAGTTCAATATTCTGTTAAAACTAAACACACATCTATCTGTTGACATAGCAAATTGTTCTAGTAGTTATATAATCAAAAGAAATTTATGCTTATATTCATAAAAATAAAGTGTTCTGAAAGCATTCTTCATAATAACACCAGAGGAAAATACTTAAATGTTTGTCAATAGAATAGCTGCTACATACACTGAGGTTTATTCTACAATAGAAAAAAATGTCAGAGGGAATGAATGAATTGCCACTAAGACAGGAATAATAGGTAAAATACATAAACTACTGAGGGAAAGGATCTAGGACTTAACAATTCCTATTCTAAATTTCCATAAATGCAAAGTTTAAAAAATATTCACAAGGGGCTGAAGAGATTGCTCAGGGGTAAAAAGCATTTGTTGCTTTTGCAGAGAACTTAGATTCAGGTCCTAGGACCCACACGGTAGTTTACAACCACCAATAACCTCAGTTTCATAAGATCTGACATCCTTTTTTGACTACTATGGGCAGCAGGCATTCATGGGGTACACATATATGCACCCCGGCCAAACAGCAACAAAAAATGAAAATTTTATAAAATTAAAAGTTGTCTTAATACATTAGATGTCAGAAAAGTAACCCCCATCTGTGGAGTGAGACTGGGTCTGAATGCAGGCAAGAAGGTCCAGGAAGGCTGGGGAGGCTCACTTTCATCATCTAAGGAGCATTATCATGGATGGTCAAGTTGGAAAAAAAAAATGATTGTTTCCTTTCTGATGTGTGAACTGGACATCCGTGTAAAGTTACATTTAAACCATATTTTATATATATAATTCAAAACTAAATGGACATTAGTTCGGCCTAGAGATTTGGCTCAGTGAATAAAGCACTTGCTGAAGTTGGGATTTCCCAGAACCAACATAAAGACCAGGCACGAATGGCAGCTGTCTGTAATCCTAACTCGTTGAGACAAAGATATTTCTCAGGGCAAGTCTATTTTCTTTTTTTCTTTTTTTTTCCTTCTTTATTTTGTATTTATCAAAAAAAAAAAAGAAAAAAAAACAGTAAAAAGAATTTAAAATGCGGAAGAGTTAACAATAGTCTATTTTCTAAGTATACTTTCACAATCAATTGATATTGCCTTATAACAATTTTGTGTGAATCCTAAGGGATCCTTCTCTCCTTAAACCTCATAGGACTAACCTATAAAACACATGTGTGCGCGCGCGCACGCACACACACACACACACACACACACACACACACACACACACACACCATACATCCCTCAATTTCCAAGCCTTGGTACATTAATTATGTTTTAAAATATTGTTCTATTAGTTGTTTTTCTTCCTACTCTGAGTTTATGTGTAGTGAATGACCTGAGTAGCTGCCCTTTAACACGCCGGTGGACTGAAAATGTTTTGTTGCTACATAAAACCTCACTTAGGCACACAAATACCAACACAAATCCTGATCCTAAACTAACAATTTCTGTTGCCTATACTCAGCAGGATTAGAAAGTGGAATAATAAAGAACTATGTACCTTCCCCTTAAAAGGAAAGCTTAACATTTTTTTTGTTTTTAATCTCACAAATTTTTATTAAATCATTTTTAGTAACTAAATTTTCTTCAGTTTTCAGGCTTCCCTTTCTTCACTTAGCTAAATATACAAGTCATTATTTTGATGGGTTTCTCTCTGGTTTTTTATTGTTTTTGTTTTGTTATTGCATTTTTTTTTTGATTTTGTAAAAAAAAGTATCTAGGTGTGTTTTATAAACATTCATAACATTTTCTTAGAATAAATTTTTAGAAATATACTTACTGAGTCAAAAATTGTGTACTTTTTAAGATTGTAATCTGTACCTTCTTATAAATGCTCATGTTTTTCTAAGGAATAAGTTTAAAATAAAATTCTCCATTTTTTTTTTTGAGCTTTCAAGTATTTCTCTATATAGAATAGAAAAAAGTCACCATACATTTTTATGTACAGATATAGAAGAAAGAATAATATGATAAAATAACAGGTCTAAAGATTAAAGTGGTAATAGTTCACCTAGGTAGATTCCTAATTGATCAAAAGACTCCGGGAGTATTCTTGGCAGCGGTCACTATCAGTCTGTAAGGACACATGCCACAGAAAGCCACACTCAGCTCTGTCCTGACCAGTACTTTGTTATTAAGCAGTTGACTAAGAGGATTAGCTTATATGTTTGCCCAGTTCTTATATATTTAGTTTGACACTGAGAAAAGCATACTGAGCATTTGAAAGACACAACTCTAGATATAGAGACTAGAATAGCAGATTAAATTTAACATGAGCCCATTAGAGTCTGATACATTTTTATATTAAAAGAAAGAGTAGAACCAAAGTACATATGAAAAACTGGTTATTTTTATCAAAGTCCCATATTAACAAATTGAGATATTACTTATAAATTTATTATAAATTGAAATTTTCTTACTATACATGTTCTCTGGATTGAGGGAGATAAAGTAATAAAGCTACATAAAGTTTAAAATGAGAATATGGGTGGGATAGATCATTCAGAGAAGAATAATTCTTTGCTTTTATTGGGCTCTGATCCTTAGAAGTCAGGAGTCATAGAAAATGAGAAGCAAGGCAGAAAACAATGGAAGAATGAGGTGGTACCATCCAACGTTGCCCATTACAGTGCCCAGTCATTGGAGATATCTTCAGAGAACCATAAAGTACATTTTGTGAACAAGATAAAATGTGCCATGTCTTTGAGCTTTCTCCCATCTTGTTGTTATTGGGCTAAAAGTTATCTTGCAGAACGCTTAAGTGCCATGCATTCCTGGCTCGAATTTATCAAACATTCTGGGCTGCAACTGTGGAGACAGACTGCATCTGTCTAATTGTTTTGGCCATTGGCCTTGAAGCTGCTGGATCCCCTCTGTAGTGGATACAATAAAAATCTACTTAAAAGGTTTTAGTTTTGGTTTTTGAGAAGGTGAATAAGTTTGAAATCTTAATTGTTGAACCAATAATGACAATGACTAGAAAGGAATAAGCTGTACAACGTCAAAAATGAAGGCTTCTAAACAGCATCCAATATAGTCGACAACTTGACCACTTTATTAGTTTGGTTTTTATTGTTGTGATAAAACACCATGATCAAAAGCAGCTGTGGTAAGAAGGGGTTTCTTTATGCTTACAACTCTCAGGTGTCACTCTGTTGCAGAAAAATTGGAAAAGGAACTGAAGGCAGGAACCTGGAGGTAGGAACTAAAGCAGGGGGCATGGAGGAACACTGCTTACTGGGTTTCCTCCTATGGGTTGCACAATCTGCCTTTAAACAGAACCCAACACAACATTCCCAGGCTTCATACTGCCCACAGGGAGCTAGGTCATACTACATCAATCAGTAATCAGTAATCAAGACTGTGATTTGCCTAGAGACTTGCTTACAAGCCAATACTATGTGTGTATTTTTTCAGTTTGGACTGCCTCACTGCATGTATGTCTAGATTTGTGCAATGCTGACAAAAATAACCAACATCACATATCATTAGATATGTTTCAAGAAATGAATATGTTTTCATTAGAATGAGGTATTCTTCTAAGACAGATATACAATTCCAGGAAAAGAGTGGCAAGTGTTAATATCCTAACAAACTTGAAGATTAGTCATTCATGCCACAGTCCAGTATTGCTTTATTTTAACCTGGAATGGCAAAGATTATCACCATCTTTCTTTGTGGCCTTTCTAGACTTTTTTCATCTCTAATAGGTACACTGGCTAGTCTGCATGGCTTGATAGATAAAATACCATTTTGGGGGGGGGGTCTTCATTTGTCCATGCATGGCCAGTTACTATTTTCCCTAAAAAGGAAAGCATCACTAGCAAATACTCTGGGTACCAGACAAAATCTTCTCCTCTCATATTATAATGTACCAAATCTACTTTATGCTCATCCGAACTAATTATGTCAACAATTGGGAATCTCTTCATGTCTATAACTTCACTGGCATAAGGTATAAAGGGGGAATCCTATGATATTCTTGATTTTTGCCTTAACAAATGCTATTACCTGTCCATTATGAAAAATACAGTCCTTGGGGAAATGGAAAGGATGCAAGAGTGTTAAACACTGGTATCTAAAAGGTTTGACAAGAGCTAATTGTTTCTGTTCTTACCATTCGGTTACTAGGGCCATATGCATTGCTGGTGGAAGGCATGGTACCTCAAAATGGTGGTCAGTTGTTTGTCATCTGGAAAATCAAGAGGGAAACAAACAAGATGAAATTTCCTCCCACAGTTTCCTCTCACTGCTCATATTGCCACCTAGCACTTCACGGTTGTTATAATGACTCCTCTGGGCAACTAGAGGATTGCAGAGGTTCCATTGGTCAAGTATGAGATGGGAGAGCTGGTTAGGAAAAACGAAGATAAGAAAAATAATCAGTACTCAACATTAGATGGTCTTGGGGAAACATAACATTATTTAACTTAAGGAATAGAATACTTCACTATTTTCATATATCCGAAATTTGACAGTTTGTAGAATAATTATTACGAAGAATTTGAATAGTACATTGATTTAAGAAGATAGACACTGTCATCTCTCAAACTTGTGAGGCTGGTATTCTTAAAAAAAAATTATGTTCTCTAAGTCATAAATCAACAATGACAATAAGCCAAAAAATGTTACAAATGCACAGGATATATTTTGGAAAATCTTTTTACTCTGCTTAGCTAAAATTAAAATATTTTGTTGAAAAGACTAATACTATTTTAATATTTTTGATCATTTACCTTTTATTTTCAGATCCAAAATGCCTTAGAGGTACAATTAAAATTTATTTATTGTTTGCTATTGTTGATTATGGGTTCACTTAGGGCAAGTTCTATCCTATCACAATATTCTTTTCATTTTTTCTTCTTAAACAGAAGAATGACAACAATGCAAGGAAATCTCACATAGCTCTCTGCCTGTCTATAATCCTCAGTATGTGACTCTACAAGACTGTAAGATTTAATTATACACGCACCTACCATTCTTATGTATATCTTATTCTATACAACAAGTCTTGCAAGATTTGGCAGGTTAGAAGAACAACAATCACAGAAGCTCTCAAGGGGTTTATGGCTCAAGAGTTCAAGCTCAACTCTCAGCTGAGAAGTCCTTGATGAGAGCCTTTCATGTAGTTGCAGTGAGACATTAGCTGAGACAATGGAAAGACAGTGGATAGATGATGTGTGGCTGATCCCGACAACCTTCTCTCTCTACAGTTCTATGTGGTCTTTTTTCATGTGCCAGCCTGGGCTTCTGATCATGGAGGTCTCTTGATGGTGTGATTGCTAGCTGAAGACTTCCATTAGTCCTGAAAAAAAAATAGTCACTTCTAATACAAGCTGCTAATAGCAATAGTCCCAGAAAGCCACTAAGCTTCAAAAGTAGAAAACATTGAACTCATCTCTTGATGGGAGTTATGTCAAATATACCTTTTAATACAGGATGGAAAATGAAAAATATAGTAGCAGCCTACTTGGAATGTGCAATTTGCTGCAACTGTGTTAAAATATAAAAATTCATTATCTTCTGAATCACAGAAGCAATAACTTGTCCATGAAATTGGGATAATATTGTTGAATGCTAACAGAAAATAACCTTAAAAAATGAAAATATCTTTAAGTGTGATAGCATCCAATATAATCTAGATATTTACGTTTATATAATTTTAAGTGTAAAAGAGAAATAAAAAGGAAAAAAATGACTAATATGTGATTTGCTTTTTATTTTTCCTTTCTTTTCCCAAGTAGAGAACGCAATAAAATTCCTATGGAGAAAATAGAACTTAATCACATATTTTGTTCATGACAAGTGCATCTGTAAAGTAGTGAAAAGCTCTTGGCAACTTTTCATACTATGCAGTAAGAGTGATGACAACCGCCTCCGAATTGGGTGACCCAGTAGAGAGTAAAATAGACTTGCTCATCAACAAAGAATCTTCACAGCGCTTCACTGGAAGATGCTAGAGGTTCTTCCCAGCTGCTGGAGATGAATGATCCAAAGCCATCCCAGGGAAGTAGGAAGAGAAAAACAAGCAACCTCACTGTAGGTTATATTCTTCCATTTTGCTGTATAAATGGACTCTTAACTTAATCATCAGCTGAGCTCAGTATGTTCATTCTTTTCTATATACCTAGCTCTTAAGACTGTTTGCTTTCTGTTTTCCACACCCAACTACCAGCTGAGTCTTTTCTATTTTGTAGGGTTTGGTGAGTCTAATAATGCAAAGCATAAGAGTGTTTGCACTTCAGTACATTGGACTGAGTGTTCACACCCAGAACAGCATTTCAGTGATTGAGGATGGCCTCATTTTCTTTCTCATCTAAGAATACAGGTTGTGGTTATCAACTTCAAGGCTTTACCAGTTTTCTGTGAGAATTAAAATCTAGAAAGTAGCAGACTATTTCTTTTTGAGATGAAATACGTCAATACAGCACTGAAAATGCTTTGACATGGCATGCTCTTTCCAGACCTCATATTTCTGTAAGATGATGCTGAGTCACAATATTCTCTATGGTTCTTTAGAAGAGCTTGCATTTTGGAATTCTTTCTATCTGTGGAGAAATATGTCTTTAGAGCAGTAATCCTAAAGCATTTATTTATTTATTCATTTATCTATCAATCAACTTCAGTAAATGAATCTCTTCCTTACTAAGGAGCAATGAGTAAGTACAAAATTTCTTGCTGTAGATTCCCTAAGAAAAACACGGGAAATTCAAGTGTCAAAGTGGAAGAATTATGGCTTTGTATAGCGTGAAGGAATGATTCCTAAGGCATTTTCAATCTGCAACACCTTTTAAAGAAAATAGTAAGAAAAATGACCTCGCTTCTAATTCGTTTTCCCAGCACTGATGTATTTGAGTTAGCAGTGTCTGGATCTAAATTAAGATTAGTCTCTAAAGTGCCTTTTGGCGAAAGAAAACTATAATGATTTTATTACTCTTTTACATGAACCAGGAAAGGGAATTTTACAAGCATGAAGAGGTTTTTAAATAGAGCGGGTAATGGAGGAAAAAAAGAAAGAATAGGAAGAAAAGGTAAAATCAGGACCCTTTTCACTTGCATTTTGGGCTTCGAACAACACAGGAAGGTGCCGGGATGTAGCCTGTTCAGAGGGTTAATCTTATTTTTTTCATTATCAATCCGCAGGGTGCGTTTTCCACCCAGCATTAAGTTGAAGTTGTAAAACAGAATCTGGAGTAATGTGAGTGAGAACAAACAAAAGGGTTGTTCTCCCCCTCGCTGCCTGGTGTCATTCCCATTAATGTCAGCGGGATCACATACGTCCATGGAGGAAAATGTCTGTTTACAAATGGAGTGGGCTAACCACTCTCCCTGTTACCACCATTTTCATTCCTTGAAATTGGAAGGGATTCATATGGGGTGTGTTTGTGTTTGCCTCAAAAAGACATTCGTTCAGAATGGGCTCCTAATGGTGTAAACCTAATGATGCTCTCTCTTGTTTCTATGCTAAAATAATGCAGCTGGCTTTTAAGAATTTATCCATCCCATTCTCTGCCTTACCACTTCAACTACAAAAGAGAGAGGGAGGGAGGGAGGGAGGGAGGGAGAGAGAGAGAGAGAGAGAGAGAGAGAGAGAGAGAGAGAGAGAGAGAAACTGCTTGACTTCTAGCTCGTTTACATTATTTTTGTAAGACAAGTTGAGTGATGTTGAGCTCAACAGATTATAAATAGTACCTAAAGTACTTTATGACACAGTATGTTTGCTAGCCACAAAAGTAATCATGGTAGTTCGTAGTTTTTCCAGAATTAGCTGCTGCAACTGGTGTAAACAGTAATGCCATAAAAACTGCAGTGACCTATATTTTCATATTTCACATTAATTATTATTCTGCTTAAGGTGGGGATAGACTCTACTCATTCTTGCTTCTATTCTTTTGAAGCAGGTATTTTGGGTGTGCCAGAAAAATAAAGACCTGAAAAGAACAGCACTCTGTTAATATCAAAACCACAGATTTCCAAGCCTGCTGCAAAGATCCGTCACTTGTCTGGCCGTCAAGCAAGAACACATCGGTATACTTAGCACAATGCTGAGTCTGTTGGACCATGCACTTGTATCTCTGTCTATCAGGACACCAGTCAATAAGGCTAAAATGATGCAACCAGGGGCTGTTTACTTGCAAGCTGCTTGAAAACTATCAGGGGACTTTTCAAAGCATTAGTGACCAATTTAAGAGAAAATGAGTGTTTGAGAGGTCAGGGGGAAATATTTACTTCAGAAGGTCAACTGAATATTTGAAAAGAGTAACGGGTTTGCCTTCTAGGTCAGGTTAATGTATCTAGTGGTCCATTTGATCCTAAATAATGAAGCTGAAGAAGCAGAAGGTTTTAGAGATGGAGATTATTCCCTGACAAAGACCAAACTTAGCTCTGATATTTCTTTTTTTTTTAAAGGCAAGTCTCTGTCTCTAAGTAAATGCAGTCTGTTGCTAGGACAGGTCAGAGCCTGCTGTCCTGGTCCTTACTTTCAGCTTCCACATCAGGAAACCAACAGGACAGTCATCTCCTCCCCAGTAAAGCCATGCCTTTTGATCCTTTGTCTGTGACAGCCATAAATGCCACTGATTCTGCACAGACTGCTGGAAAGAAGTGTAGGACCCTGTGGCTTTTGGAAGCAGCTTGTGCAGTCCTTGAGTCATTCAGTCCTCACATTCCAACATGGTTGGCTTTCTTGAAACGGAAGTATTAGCCTTTAATTATGTTAATTGCAATGACTGCATTTGAATTAGATTCCCGATAAACCAAAAGAACTGGAATCTATCAAATTTTCTTTTCCCTAGTAGAAAAAATAAAACAGAAAAGCAAAAAAAGTTGTGTCATTTAAAGCATTTGTGATATATGCAGGAGCATTTAGGCTATTAAAATAAGGGGGTGGGAAACGGGAAGGGACATGCTTTTCCAGTGGCACTTTCTGTGCTTATGGCATGCATAATTCTCACAGATGGGCAGCTTACTTTTAATTTTTATCCACCACACTGAGTGAATTAAGTGGTCACAAACCTAATAACGATGAAAATAAACAAAATGCTTTGCTTTCTATTTTAATATATATTTAATTATGTTTCGCAATATGCCAGATACCAAAGCCTTTTTTCTTGTATTATCCAACTTAAAAAGTTAACTGTTCAACTGGAAAGTTAAATATTCTTTGAGCCTTTACTTTCTGATTTAAGTAAACTGGACCAAAAAGTATTGAGCTTGTGGGTTTGCTGTTTAATAGTAAAAATTATATATGTGCTTGGCAAATCTTTGCTTGCAGTTTCTGTGTTGAACACTTTTCCTAGCTGGGTTGAGAAGGTGTAGGGGGAAACTGGAAAAAAATTCTTTTTAAATACAAATATTTCATCTACTCACTAGAAATGCGGAAGTTTTCTTTTAACCTGGTAGATATGAGCAAATTATTTGCTATAGGTTTTAAATAAGGACTGAATGAACTCAACTAATTTTAAAAGCAATTTGATTAGTAAAATCCAGCCCTAGGAATCCCAAATTTGTGTTACTGACAATAATACACTTATATTAGTATATTAGATGTTGCAAGAAAAAGAAAACAACTTATATTGATCTCCATCAAGGTAAATGGTGAGTTGAATGAAGCAGTTTTTGGAGTTTCGTTTTTCTCTCCTGGAGATCTCTCTCAAAAGTTCTTCTGGGGTGTGACTTTAGGGATCATTTTGGTGAAAAGATACTCTCGGTTTTGTAATAGTACTTCCTGTCATCATGTGAGGCAGAAAGGAAGAATCATCAGCCAGCCTGGCTCTGGTATAATCACAATATAAAATATATTTTAAGTTTAATAAAGGTAAATTATGCGTCAAAATGCAAAGCAACCTATAATTAATAGCAACTTGGCTTGTGATAGTCAAAACACATCAAAGCAGTCTGTTCCTTATTGACTAATGTATATTATATGCTCTGGGCAATCCCTCTCCCTGGAGCACTTCACCTCCATCATTTGGGGTCTTTTAAGTTTAATATATATAATAGTATAAGATGTCAATTGAAAGTAGTTTTTGAAATACATTATCTACTCATTAAATTTTTCTATTCAGTAACTAAACAGTGATTATTCCAGTTGGGATTAAAATTGTGAGGAGAGAAGTGTGCATGTGGTTGTATATTTTAGTGTACATATGTGTGTGAGTGGGGATTTCACGCTCCTCACTTGAGAGATGCACAAAGACACAGATGCATCTTATTATCAGCAGTGCTTGCAAATGAATATTGCCTTCATAAACTCTGAATTTGTCACTTTTTGTACCAAACAGAGACAAGACTGATAGATGTACATAAGTTCCAAAGGAGAAATGTGTTTATTGTTTTGATAAATGGTCAGAGAAGGGTGGCCCTATAGCCTAGGTTATTCCCATTTATTTTTCAATTGCTTTAGGAAGATTTGCAACATGACAAGGTATTGAACAGCTCAGAAACCAGAGTAAAATTATATCCCCTTTGTAGGAAGCAATAAGTAAAGTTGAAAAAGCCTTTGCTTGTTGTTTGAATATTTGAGAATCAGACCAGAATTCACTGCCAATCTCCTTGTGAAATTCAAAGTCAATTAGAAATGGTCTTTTCTTCTTTCAGCTGCAGTCGTAGCTTCTGCATTGGCAGAGTGGAGTCTTGTTGTACGTCGGCAGGCCCATGGCTCATCAGAAAATGACATTTGCTGAGTGTCCTTACCTTTCAAAGGCGATTTTCATATGAGCTATGCAGCAGCAGAGCTTCGGGAGGAGTTTCTTTGCTTGCATATATTCCCATTTTTAGAAACTCGGTGACTGAGGCATTGCACAATTGAAAGTCACACTGGAAATGTGTACAGCTTCCAGAACCTTCCCTGCTTCTCAAGTCATTTGTTTCAAATCATCCCAAATGACTTGTCTATGACAATTGTTTTTACAAGAATGGAAAATCATTTCCATAATTTGTTCCCACCAATTATAGGTGCTTTTCAGTCTTCCATTTAATTTTTACTTTATGCAATATCTTCCTTTAAAACCTTTTTTTCATTTTTTGGACACTAGATATGGATGAAATGAAAGTAGTATGCTGTGTACATCTCAGTAACTTCTATATTCTCCAACAGAACTATTATTATCTTTGTACAGAATGGCTTAATTTCTTTTCCCTCAAAAGCTATATTTGATCAAATGGCAGTCCCTATACATGTCTGAATAAATGCCCTGGTGTGTACAGATAAATCTCGAGACATATGGCTTAGACTGAGGCTCACTTCTCTGTGAATCTTCATGAGGACAAAATAACATTGTACAAAACAATGATGTGCTTTTTGGATGCAACGTTTGGGGTTTGAAAGAGTCATCCAGTGGCCAGTAGGTTAACCTGGAGGACAACACAGAAGCAGAATTTATTCTCAAATAAACTGTATTTTTTTTTAAATCTTAAATGAACTTCCCTGTCTTTCAATATGCATTTTTGTGTCCAGTTTTCTAAACTGCAGCAACTGTGTTTTATTTTGTAGTGGTGGTTTCTGATTATCAATCACAATGGAACTATATTCATAATGTTAACATTTCCTAGCCCTCTTTTAATTTTACTGTAGTCACGGAAACCGTCTAACACTTTGCCTTCTGTTTGCACTTTTGTGTCTCAAAAAACAAAAACCCAGAATCAACAACGCAACATGCCACTTAGATATGTCTAAGTCACTATCGCCAAAGATTCCCCGAGTCGAAGAGGAAATGACCGCTCTTCCCTTTTTGTAATTAGCAGCAAGGATAAAAGAATCATATCCCTGTCTAGCCTTTAAGGTAAATATAAGGTCTGGAATGCATGTGTGATTACCACAAGTGTTGACATCAAAATTTGAGGCTAAGCATATAAACATGCCATCAAGACCTTGGAATTTTTGTGTTAAAATCTAACTTCACTATACTAAAAATACTTTTCATTTTTTTTATTTTTTTAAGAAACTAATAGGTCCTTATTTTTGCTGTATTGAAATATGAATGACGTTTTTATTTTTTGCCATAGAAAACGTAATTTTTTCCACTTAATGAGAAAAAAATTCATGTAACTGAAAGAGTTCAAGGGTTGGTTGAAGCTTTTCATTAAAAAAAATTAATAGCTTTGAAGTATTATAGGAAAATGGTCTGAGATTTCTGATGTTAGCTACAAAATTTCCAAATCATGATTTCTTTTTAAAACAGAAGGCAAATGATTTTTAAAAAATTAGTAAGTTTAGGCTTATTCTGGAAGTAGTAAGAATTCTATTTCAACTCACTTGAAAATTCACATTAAGGTCTGAAGTATACTCAGGTCTTTCCTGATCCTTGAGATGTTGTATAGTTGACCCACATGCAGATTCTGATTTTTAAAAGCTTTACAGCCTTCAATATCCTGAAAATTTTTCCTTCCAGTCTAAATGCTTTCCACAGTTAATCTCAGACCAACAGTAACTTTTTGCATTTTAAGAATATTTAAGAAACAAATTATTAGAACTGTTCTGGTAACTATTCTTAAACAGGAACTAACATTTTTTTCATACACTTACATATTATCTGAATAATAAAAAAATTCACCCTCAAATGTCAGGACTTTCTGAGGTCTTTAACTCAGTGTAAAATTGTTGTTCTTTGAAACACAAATCGTATAACAAGAGCACTGAATGATGGAAATACCTTGGCCATAGAAGTTCTGTCCAATTCTGTGGATGTTGGGTCTGTTGACTTTCAGAGCATGTCCTTGAACACTGCACATTCCTTTACACTGTAGCCCCATTGCAAAGGATGTTGCAAACCTAGACGACAATATTGCCTCAAGGTAACAGAATCAGAGAAAATCTTAATTGTATTTCACCAACTTAATTTTTCTCTGATTAAAAAGAAAAACTTTAAAGTTGAAACAGTAAACATTAAAGAGAATTTTGCATGGCTAGTTTTAACTGAAATGTATGTAAATCAAAGTTGAAAATATTCTTTAGTAATTCAGACACATGTGATATGCTTTTTAATATTATTGCATTACAGCTAAATGAAAGACAGAAGGTAATAGTCATTTATGTATTTTGGATTCAAATAATTCTCTTAGTTGTTATGTTCATATTCACATTTTATGCAAAGCTTGTTTGAAACAATGCATGTACCTCATTTAAATAAAGCTCACTCAAGCACCTTGATCAGTACACAGAATTAAAACAGAAAAATAATCAGGCATTAAAATGCAAGCTTCCAGGGGAGATACCTTTCAACAGAAAGCAACACATGATTCCAAAAATGTCAAGCCGTTTCCATTCGGTGAGCACCATGTGGGAGCAGGTGGACGTACAACTTTATAACAGCATATTCCTGTCAATAACTGCAATATAAGCTTCATAGTTTTATGAAGGCTTTAAAGGAACATAATTAAAATAATTTCACTCACTCTGGTAACCACGAATTTAGCAACTGCAAAGTTTCTCTTTTCTCTTTTTCTTTTCTTCTTTTTTCTTTCTTTCTCTCTTTCATTTTTTCCCTCCATTCTTTAATATTTTCATGAATTTGTACCTTTTAGGCATAATCAGATGGAAGCTACAGACAAATTTTCTAACATTAAAAGCAGTTTATCTGCACATAAGGATGATGGTGTAATAAGACAGTACTCATAGCAACGGTAACATTAAAGAGTTCTGTTTTTATAAAAGTGGCACTTTTAGGTTATTTAGAATATAAAACAAAGATTTAAGATTGCCGTTTGAGAATAGTAAAAAAATAAAAGGCAGAGAATAACATTGGCTTCACCATTTTAAAACCATTTAAGATATGAAATAAAATGTTTATGTCTTGATTTGTTTGGTCATTTGTCCAATATATTTTCTAAACCAAAGGCTAATGTAAATTTTACTTTGTGTAAATATTTAATCTTATTTCTCCAAGCTAATGACTTTATTATTAGAAATCGTTGGTTTGCTGTTAGTTTAGGCTCTTCTCCAAACCATGAGAGCTAGACCTGTAAGTCGTCATGCCCCCCCCCCACCCATCATGACCCTCCAGGATCCTCCCATTTGTCTTATCTTCAAAACTTCTTCAAACTCTTCAGGTTTCTCAGACATGAACATATTTGTACACTGTACATAGACTTCCAATTCTCATTTGAGTGCTTCAGGAAAATCTTTATAGTCCTTTTTGTATGAAAATTAGAGAAGAATGACCCAGTGTTCATGAGTACCATGCATAGGCTTCTTGCCTCAGATCCGTACTGACCACCACTGTGAGGATTTCCATTAGTGCTCTTGGGCAAATACTTCTTCTATAAAAGGAACTCATGGGCACCTTATGCTGAAGACATTGAGATGAGCACTGAAATTTACACCAGCTACCAGTTCTCCGGTATGCCTAGCCCCACTCATCTCAGTGAAACTTTTTAAGTAGACATTTCTGAGCTCCTCACAGTAACTTGAAACTTCAGCATTTTCCTGGATCGCTCTCTTTCCCATTGCACATTTGATTTGTCAGTAAATCCTGCCTGTTTTAGCTTCAAAACATGAGTAGAATGTAATTATTCTTTACCATGTCCCAGCTATTAATGTGTTTCATTCTCAGTCTTTTGCGTGGATAATCCAATGGCTTTCTATAGCTCTTTCCCCTTAGTATTCTCTCAATGTTGGTCTACTTTTAAACACAGGGATTGCTATTTTGGCAAAATACAGGTATCAATGTACTGCTGGATTTTTCTCAACGTATTCTTTGCTTTCACTTCTATTTGTTCTCTTTCTTGAAACGCCTTCCTTAGCTGTTACCTCAGAAATAAAATATCTACTAGGTTCACCCTGCACAAAACACTACCAATGTCTCATCCTGGTTTTCCTTGCTACTTTAAAAATGATAGCTGCCCATTCCTTTTCAATCTTACTTACATAAACCTACTTACAACTAAATATTTAATCATCTTGTCTAAACTCTGTCTTTCCAAATGGGATGCACACTACATGAAGGCAGAATTTGGTTGTTGTTTCCTCTTTCATTTCATAGACAAGAAATGGAAGACAACAAATATTTGTGGAATGAATGAATAGGCAGATGAGTGGTCTACATGAGGTATTGTCATCTGGATGTTAGCAATGGACAAATCCATCTAGCAAAGAAGACCAGACCCTTTATATGGAATTGTGTTCTTAGCTTCTTCATGTGGCCTGTGAAGCATGAAACACTAGTTACTGACCTGGTACCTTTCTCACTTTTCCATGTTGTCTGTCACATGGAATGTCCTGTAAGTCAGAGTCAGAAACAAAGAAAACAAAGCAAAGTTATCTGAATTGACTCTAGTGAGCTACATAGGGAGACATTAGATTTAAATTTGAGACCTCGAGATAAATCAGAAGGCTTAGAAGTATTATCATGCAGGGCTGATGAGATGGCCCTGGAGGTGCATGTTTTTGCTTCCGAGTCTAACATCCTGAGTTTAATACCTAGGACCTGTATAAGGAAAAGAAAAACACCTCCATGAAGCTCTCCTCAGACTTCTTTTAAACATGTACCATGGCACTCACATGTTCTCTCTCTCCTTCCCTCCCTCTCTCCCTCCCTCTCTCCCTCTTCTGCATGCACACTCAGATGGAACAAATAAATATATAAACACAATAAAAAAAATTGTCACCTAGGTATTTGCAATTCACATGTAACATAAAGGTATTGTGTTGATAAGGGGACACTGCATTTCCTACTGGCTGTACAAGCTACATAAGTTCCCGACCTTCTGTGTGCTCACATGAATAAAATGTGGACATGGATAAAGAATAGTGGAGGTTGTATGTGCTGCTTAAAACACTGACTAGAAGAGGAGCCAGAAGCTGTCTTTCTCTATTCCTAGCCTATTACAATTAGAGCCATTATCTTAGATTAAGTGTAATAATTTACACGTGACCATGGCTTACGTAGCTCTACAGGATCCTATGTCAGGCTTTAACTTATGCTTCTCCTCCTTCTTCTGTCCTTGTTTTTTAACCCCCATCATGAGCCCCTTAGCTTTCCCTTGAAGAACTCATTTGTAGCATAAGATCCACAAATAGCTATCCCCACAAAAAGAAGAATGAAATACTTCATTAAATACTCCAGGTAGTTTTTTTCCCCCCTCTGAAAGTGTCAAACTTCTAAAATGGCTTCCTTGAATGATCCAAACTAAAGAGATTTATGTCTTCCTCAGAAACCACTGACTGTTCCCTTTTGTGATGTATTCTCCCATGTTTGGACTTATTTCATTTTATTCTTTCCTCCACCATCTGTTCATCGTATGTAATGTCAAATTTAAGAGAACAATAAACCCTCCTCAGCACAGTCCCCTAATGACTAAAGCCACACCTGATGTAGATTGCTGAGCGTATAATTGTAAATGGTGGATGGAAGAATGAATCAATCAGTGAATTACTAGACTTCACTGCTCAGATTCAGACTTACCAACTTGCAATGCATAATGTCCAGTTTGATAGATAAAACTTTGCAAGGTAAAAATGAGATCTCCCCATGATGAACAACATACAGCTGTTCAGGTACAAATACTACACTGAGTTTTAGATCCAATCTTGACATCTCCTTCTAACACTGAAATGTGACATTCAAAAATGGTACAATTGCCGCTCATTTTGAGGCTCAGTTCCCATCTGTCTTGAAGGGTATTATTTTGGTACATGGCCCACTTTCACAAGGCTCTTTTCTCTAATGTAGCCAGCATATCATCTGACCCCCTAATTACTGAAGAGAGTCAGAATCCCAGTGCTTTTGAAGTGCCTACAGGTAATGTGAATCATTAGAAGCATATGTCATAAAAACCGAAGACATTTTTCAAATCACTTAAATTATAATAATTAATTTAATATGCTTCATATGTTCAAACTATATTTAGTTTCAAGCCATATGCTTTCTTACATGAAATGGAGTTCCAGATTTTTATATTTCTTTTAAAATACAGCATTCAAAAAAGAAGTCCATCCAGCACATTAAGAGTTAACATATGTTCACTAGAGAAACATGACTTGGTATCTGTAATAACTATGAAAACTAGAAAAAAAGAGTCTAAAATAATGACCCATTTTAAATGATGGCAATATCCTAAGTTGCTTCAGCATCAGTGTGGACTCTTTATACTCAGCGTTGTGAGCCTTGTATGTAGACAAAGGTCTAAGTAGCTAGCTAAGAGTATTGATGCCGACAGCTCAAGCTATCTTACAGCCACATACTCTTAGCTCCACTTCACAGACATTTCCTTTTAAATTCTCAGAAAGTGTGGTTTTCGAAATAGCTCAGGAATTATGCTATATGTCTTGTGTTTTGTCTTCAGATTTTTCTAGTTCCCTTCATGATTTCCTAGTGAAGTTCACTGTCACAAAGCCTGTCCCGTCTCTTATTTGTTCTTTCATTCACTTTTTAAAACCACAAATTACCCAGATTTAAGGTATTCCATACGCTGCTTTATCATCTTCCTAGTTTACATTTTTTTTAAACTCACTTTGAAGCATTGGCTATCACAGGTCCTCATAATAGTTAAGTCGGGCCATTGTGAATTTGGCGATAAATTAAATACAAAAGCAAAACTGTTGCAATCTATCTAGTGCCAAGTGAAAGATTTTATGACATAAACATAACTTGCAGGCCGAACTTTGCTTCTTAGCCTTGTCTTTTTCTCCTTTTGAGATGGTATTTAATTTGTGGCTTATCTGGCAATCGCAGAGTAGCAGATTCATTTTAATTTGCTCTCTTCACTGCTTTCAACAATTGTTAGGTAGCTGAGCTGATGATGAGATAAAGTAAGGAAAGATGATGATTTTGTGACATGACAGGGCTGTGATTGCAGGTATTATTAATTGTTTAAACTGTCAGGCGCCAGTTCTCTGGCTTTCATGGACTTCTATGTAAAGAAACAGTGACATCATCTTAGGAAGCAGTTTTTGACAGACATGGGAGGATTTTTTTTTTCTCCTCTCAGCTTAGACTAAGGACTTCTAATGATTCCCTGGTTTATTTTTTAAAAAATCCTTCTTAGTTTCAATTTGCATCCTCAAGTTACTTTACAGATATAACTGTTCTGCCACCCATTGTCAAGGAGCTGTGTATAAACTCAAGCAGATTTAATCTCAGGAGAATCTGGCAACCAGAACTTATCCCACCTACGTATCTAAAGTTTGAAAGGTTCATATTTCAAGTACACATTTATACTTTTAAAGAATGTATAGGCATAAGAACAGTTTTGCCACATGTGTCAATTCTTGGGAATCCAGTTGACAACAGAAGACATTCTCTATTCAATGTGTTTAAACTCAAGTCAGCCACAGAAAAAGAAGTGTCCAAGCCAGTACTGTGACATTGCTAACCAGCTGCTGGGACAGGCCATCTTCTTCCTCTGGGTTAGCCAATATCTCCTAGTACAGCAGAAGAGACAAATATATTTTCTTTTGCAAAACTACTTCATTTCAAGCCAGCTGTAACCTTAATGATTACCAGCTGTAAGCACTCAGCAGCCAAAAGGAAAGAAGAATTAAAATGCAACAGAGATTTAGAAACCAGATAAATTGACAGGTGTTGGAATGGTCCAGGGTCCATTATTGTTTAAAGTAATAGGCGATTTATACAAGTGTATTCTGGTCAAATGTTTACATGAAGAACATTGCGGGTATTAAAAAGCATGAATAACAGGTGCTAAGTACTAAGAGTGGACTCTCAGCCTTCAGTGTATTGGCTATTGCTTTCTCCATCAGTTAATTTTTATGTTCCAGTTCTATTGAATATTGATATTACACGAGACATGAATGTGACTTCACTTTGTAGCGTGTATGTTTTGTAGAAAAAGTAAACTATCTAATTGTAAAATATTAAAATGAAATAATATGTTTTATTTTTAAAGTGTTATTTACTAATTAGCTCAAAAAATAAGAGTCAAAACTGCAGCTTAAAAGCTCTAATTATTTGCCAATTAATATTTTATTTTATCAGTTTGGCTATTAATATCTTTGGGAAGTTTTAAATATTACTAAATACTTTGTCACACATTTACATTTTCTCAACTTTTCCTAAGTGTTTTGAAGTGATTTTTTTCTTACTATTTTGACTAACATGTTTAAAAAATTTGGATCTGGAAGACCAAGTAATAATTCTATGATCCTACAGCCATTAAACTCAGCTTCTCTAATGATTCTTTTCCTTGCATTAAAGATAGGATCTATACACAGGTTTTCAAATTCATTAATTTATAATTTAATTGATTATACCAACTTACAATATCTATAACTCACTCCTCAATTTTTTTGTTAATCAACAAACGCTATTTTATGTATGTCCCATTCATGTTCAGGGAATAAGCAAGTTCTGTGGTAAACTGCAAATACCTGTGTATAAGTGATCATACGGGAATAAAATAATAATATTTGAGGATGTCAGGAAGAAGGATGAGAATAGCAGGAAAATATGCCCTTTCTGACTGACTGTTTGTCCACAAGTGCTGGTGTGAATATTTCCTGTGAAGCTGTCATTCACTTGACTTGCTGAGACTCATCAAGCTGCATCGTTTCATTAAAGCTTCCACATATTTGCAGTTTCCAAAAACACTTTGCTGTTCTCCTCCTTGTCACTTTCCACACACGGAGAGGTCACTGATGCTGTGTGGTACTCAGGGATGCTACAGTGCCATTTCATAGAACACGGGAAACTTGCCAGCCTCAGACACACCAGCTTCAGAATAAACAGTGAGAGCTGTCTGCATCCCTAGCTTTTCACATTCTTGTGTCAGTGGAGGAGTACTGAGCCACCTCAGGGAAAAACAAAACAAAACAAACAAAACCCAGCACTGTTCATCTCATTAGAATGGTGATTTCTAGTTTAAAGCCATCTCTTCTATATTATGTTTGCTAACTGGGTTGTGTAATAAAATATATGTAAGTGGGCACCGTGGACATAAATTACTACACATTAGAAATATATCTATTTGCCTTTCTCTCACTCTTTTTGGTGTATATAACATGTAACAACGGGACTCATAATGTCCTGCTTGTTCTAGCTATTAAAAAACACTTTATAATTCATACTGCAGAATACTCCAGTAAAGCCTCTGGCAAATGCATACAGTAAATCAATCCTGTCCTTGCAGAAATTTTAATTTGCATGCCTGTGTCTCTGGAAACATTCTGGAGTCTTCTACGAAAGCATTCCAGTGTCTGCCTTTATTAAGAGTCCATATGGCAAATGCCTCTGAGATAGCAGAACTTTCCTTATTTAAAGGTAAACCTATCCCCTTTGGGTTTAGTATTCTCAGTAGGAGCCTAACAGAGATTTTGGAAGTTATGGGGAGAATAAGGCACAGCAAAGTCAGGAGAATAAAAGTATACTGCAAGATAGAAATCGTTTTGAGCTGATATGTGATTATGTGCACTCACATAAAGCACATCTCAGACACTCACTTCTTGTACTTTGCTATAGAAAATGAGAATAGGGAGCATTTATATGATGATAGAGTTTGTTAGATTAGCAGTTTGATTAAAAAATTTAAGTCGTCTTTCTTGATATATACTTGATATATATATATATATATATATATATATATATATATATATATATATATACTGTTCTTTGTTTGTTTAATTTACCTGGGGGTTGCCAGCCATGAGTTGCATTTAAAATGAAAGAGCTAGGACTTTTAAATGTGTTTTATTGTTTTTTTTTCTTTTGAAAGGCACACCTTTTAATTTCATGAATGTGGATACAAAACTTTCAAGTGTGTGTGTGTTCACTAAATCTAATTCTAAATGTAAAAGCCAGCAAACTATACATGGGCAGTGGGGGATGGAAAAAAATAAAACTAAATCACTACATAAATCTTGTCTCTGAAAAACAAAATTATAACTTTGGAATCATATTTAGGGCCTTGGGCTAATGATAAAAGGAGTTTGCAAGGAATAATGAAAGGGAAGTGCTTTCTAAGTGTATCCTTTCCCTGAAGATCGGCGGTTATCTATTCATTCCCTAAGCATTTGACAGCATGTTGTCTATGCTATGTGCCCAAGAGGATTACACTGCAGTTGAAAGATAGGTAATAGATGGCTATAAACCACACTAAGAGAACCAGACAAAGATGACTGTGGTATCAAGCTCCCCTACCTACCACAACCTCTAATTGATGGGGTGGAGGTCTTGTGCAAATGAACTACTGAGCTGACTCTGAAGTACAGACATTAGCCAAATAAATTGGTCTGAGATAAGGATGGCAAAGAAAAGAAAATATGAAAAGACTCAAAGGTAGAAAAAAAGCCACCAATTATTTATATCAACAAATTCTGTGACTGGTGGGGAATGGCATAATGAGAATGATCTTTAAGGTGTGAGCAGGCACAAATCGCTTTGTGAACTCCTGAATGTGTATTAAAATTTTGAATTGATTTATGGTGTTTTTAAACTTTTAAATTGTATTTATTTATTTTGTTCTTTTGAGGCAGGATTTCTCTGTGTCGATTTGGCTGTCCCAGAACTCACTTTGTAGACTAGGCTGGCCTCTAGCTCATAGAGTTCCACTTGCCTCTGCCTCTCAAATACTGGGACTAAAGGCATGGACCTCCACCACCCAGCTGGATTGATTTATTTTAAGGTTAGTGTTTCCACGAGCACTAATTTATCACAGCTCTGTGCCCCTTTAATATATATTCTTTATTTAATTCTTCCACTTCACTAAATCCACTATTCACAATACTCTATACATGACTGTCAGAACCACAGCTGCATGTTGGAAGTTTCTTAGATGATAAATTAAGGGTCAGGATGGAGGTGGGATGGGGCTGGGTGACATAAACATCAGGGTTCAATCTGAAAAGTATAGTAATCCTACTTGTTGACTTGGCTTTTCTCATGTTAGGTGAGTGGGCTTCAGATTTTTAGAACAACAGTGGATATAATCACAATTACTTTATAAGTAGGAAACATCCTTAAGTAGAAAAAAAAAAAAAAAACATGTACAATCATTGTTAAAGAAAGCTGTACAAAACTATAGGTCGTACTGCCATTGGTCAAATTTCAATGAATTGGGATGTTTACCTAATTGCCTTATCCCTTTACAGCCTTAATGGAATACATTTATAAGGAAATTATCTAGAACAAGTATTAATCTTGAGCCACTTACATGATGCAAAAAACGGTCTGGTAACATTTTTTTGAATATTTTCTTTATTTACAATAATTTATGATTTCCTTACATTTGGAAGATCAAGGTTATTAAAAATAGGCATTCTTTATGATAAATAATTTAGCCCATGACATAGACATACAGCCACAAAACGGGCTACTCCATTGCCGATATACGTATCCACACATACAGCTTGCTTCATGACAGTTTCTTTTTCTTTTTTCTTTTTCTTTTCTTTTTTTTTGCAGTCTGAACTGACACACCTTTGGGAATATAAACCTCTTTTTGGCTCATTATATAGCTTCCTACACAAAGTCCCACCAAGACTCATTCTCATATTACTTACGTATATGAAAGGAATGTTTGCCAGTGCACTCAAAATGCCCTCAAAGATTTTTCCATAGATCAGATTCTAAAGAATTGTTAATGGGAGCACACTATTAGGGGGGAAAATGAATATTGTAGATAGACAGACAGAATGAAAATTAATGATGGCTGAGCCAAAGAATAATATGGGAACTGGAGGAAAAGAATAGAAAGATGTATTCTTTAGGTTACTTACCATGTGTCTTTATTTGTTTGTCTATCATCATTATTTTCTTTATAAAATTATTCATGCAAATATAGAAGAGGGTTAAGTTATTTTCTTGGAGCCTGGGGAAGCAATTGGTCAGGTTTACGGTTGATGGTCACACTCTTTACAACAGTGTAGTGCACCAAGTCAAAGAAAAGACAGAAAAATTTAAGATTATATTCAAGTTATACTCCTCAACAGACACCACACAACTACTTCTGTAGTCTATTGTTGTAGAAATTATTGTTTCTGTGCAGGTTCTTGACACTCAGAGTGGACAAAGTAAAGAAGTAAAACCTAGCATCTTTTTTCTTTCTTTCTTCAAATTTCTGTGCTCAAATACTTCCCAGTATTTTCTGCCAAGAGGGAAGAGATCTTATCAACTAAGTCATGTTGAAGTGATTGTGATTAAAATAAATTTAATTTCTCTATGCTGTATTTAAGGTAGTATTGAAACAACAGAATAAATCATGTTTCATCATATTTTAGAGCAATATTATCAAAAGAGAAAATACAAGCACTTTGATATTGTTCTTTACCTATTGGTAGATAAACCTAAAGAAATGATAAGGTTTACTTTCCTCATATCACTGACTACTTGATTTATGTGAAAAATTAAATGCATTTTCTTTATACTTGTATATGAACAAGACTTACAGCATCATGCTGACAAATTGTCAGCCTGATTGACCTTCTCTTTCTGTGTTCCAAATGAATACTCCCTTGAAATGTAGCCTCAAGTTTTACTTTCCTTAGCAGTGAAGAATATGAGAAAAACAATGAAGAAAATTCTTTCCTGACCTTTGTAACACAAACAGGTAAATGCATTTGCCTTATCTCAAAAGTATTAAAGTTTATATATATTAAAATATTTAAAATTTTATGTGTACAGGTGCTTTGCCTGCTAGCATATGTCTATGTACCATATGCATGCCTGTCCTTGTGAGGGCTGGAAGAAGGTGTCAATGTTTGGGACTTGAGTTACAAATGGCTGTGAGCTGCGTGTCAGTTCTGGGAATAGAATCTTGATCCCCTGGAGGAGAAGTCAGTGGTCTTAACAGATCAGTCATCTTCAGACTCAATATTTGTTCATCTTATAAGTGTTTGTTAACACTGAACACAAAAGTCATCTCGTGAAAATTGCAGATACTACTCTTTATAGAATGGATTCTCACTCAGCTACAGAGATGTGAAGAATTTGCTTTGGTAGTAGTTGTGAAGGTGCAATGTGATTGTTGAATGATAAGTGAAATGTCATAGATAAAGCAGCAGAAATGGCATTTTCTGTGTCATAAGTATCTATTATTTACCTTTTACCTAAATTCTATAGCATTGATAAATTCCACATGTAGAACTGCCTACCAATAAGACCCCTGTCAGGTATTTCATCCTTGACAATGGTATGGAGGAATCAGTGAGCGGGTATTTATTTTCCTAAGTGATGACTGAATTACTCTGCGACTATCATTCAGTGTTTATCAATTATATAATACTATGCAGCACAGAAAATTTACTTCTGAGTTTTCAGGGAATGCAGAGTTAGTACATTTTGGAGGACAAGATGCAGCATTATTATCAGATCTGATCATAGGAAGGAGAAACAGACGTTCATATGTGTTATATAGTTTAGCCAATCAAATCCTAACATCTTGGCTTGTTTTCCATATTCTATGGTGTAAAAATATCAACCTCTCAGTACTTTTTGTTTGTTTGTTTGTTTGCTTGTATTTTTAACCGGTGTCTTGCTAAAGTATCTGTGTAGAACTTAATCTACCATTTGTCATTCTGATACCCAGTGCTCAAAAGTATCACTCCCTTGCCCTTGACACTTGTAATGGTCTCTGTACTTATGCTCTGGGCTCTTTTACTTAATTCTCAAAATAGCATGCAGAGTGATCTTGACAAAGTGCAAATCAGATTAGAATACTCTTCCACTCAACACATTCTAAGGTTTTCCATCTTTCTCAAGTGGTGTATTAGAGCCACAGCATGATTCTAAGTTCCCTGGCTCTTGTTCGCTCTCCTCCTTACATCCCTTACACAGAGTACAGCCACTCTCACCTTTGTAGTGTTGCTTCTGGGCTTCTGTCTCGCCCCTCTTTACACACTTCAAAATTGTCTTATCTTTCCTTTGGAAACAGCATCATTTACCTTGTACTGGATGGTGGGGTTCCATAGCTGTATCACACAATATGGATAATGGCTACTGGCTACTGTACCAGACAGTGCATGTTCCTGCTAGTTTTTCTGTAGACAGAACATTCATTTACTTTTGTTCTTCTTTGAATTCTTTAATAGCACCATATCTAAAATTTCAACACCTCCCATTGTACTTTTGGCCTTTCCTGATTTTCCCCTTAGCACTTATTTCTATTTTGCTATGTATTCTTCATGCTGGTTTCTTGATTACTTCACTAATATGTAAACTATGTGAGATCAGAAAATGTTTTGTTTTAATGTATTGTTTTATTTTTATTTACTAAAGCATCAATAGAAATCAGAACAGTTCTTTGCACATTGTAAGCCACAGAAAAATATAACATTTGCTAAATGTATAAGTAAAATAATGTTAATAATTTATAGAATATCTGCATGATATGTGATGATTTTGGATTTACCAAAACTATTGAACAGTACCCAAGGAATTTATTGCCTCTAAGTTACCTAGTTTTCTAAGTTCTGGGATATTCAAGTCTCCACTAGAAACAAAAGGGAAGCTAGGCATTGCAGATGCAACATGGCTGCATAGATCTATACATAAATTTTGCTCTTGCTGGGAAGACACATTTTTCATTTAAAAAAAAATTGTAAGTGAAACAAACAAAATTTGAAGCTGTGTCAAAAAGAAGTTCTTTAATAATAAAAACAAAGAAACGCTTAAGCATGAAATGTCTCTACAGCTGACTGACTTAGACTTTGAGGTTATTGGCTGCAGCACCTAGATTTTTATGGCGGATGCCAAGCCACTTTAGCTAAGTGTCATAAAAGGGGAGAAATTTAATTGACAGGATAGTTCTTCTCTCTTCAAACTACTTTTATTTCCACCCAGAAAAACTCACAAGATCAAAAGGTATAAAACATATGATAAGAAAAGATTTCCAAGTGAATTCTTTAGCACTATTAGTGATTCAGTGATTCTGAACTAAATGAATAAATACTAAAAGTGACATACAATAAATTTCATCCGATGCCACTCTATATATTTAAGAAAATGCTAGAGTTTGAAATTCATATTTAGATTTATGAATAGTTTACATATTAGTGAAGTAATCAAGAAACCAGCATGAAGAATACATAGCAAAAATAGAAATAAATGCTAAGGGGAAAATCAGGAAAGGCCAAAAGTACACTGGGAGGTGTTGAAATCTTAGATATGGTGCTATTAAAGAATTCAATTTATTCATATTTATTTCACTGAATGGCACCAATTACCTAGTTTGTTTTGTGAGTAGATGCTCAAAATTGTACTGTCCGACTGTGATGCCATGAAGCTGAAAGTCTGCAATATTAACCACTCCCATCTCTGCTCTGTCTCCGCCCAGGAAAAAAAATTAAAACCTTGACACGCATCATCAAACTATTTCTCCATGATTGCCTGCAGGTTAAACACTACCTTCTGAAGCAGATGGGCAATTGCCAGTGTAATGGCAGGAACTGCTATCCTTTCTCTCATCCATGGAGTATGCTTTTGATACTCCTCATGCCAGAAAATTGCTACAGGTTCAAATAGTGCCCTGTGTATCAGGCAGAAGTAAAGTAATTGAGGCTGTCAGTCAGCCCTCTCATTCCATACCTTCCCTTTGTATAGGAAAATTGTTCTATTTTTATATAATTAATGTCCAAGAACAGAACACAAGGGAATACCATGACAAGATCTTACAACCTCATCAAAATGAAAATCATAACAATATGTAAGATGGGGAACTAATAACAAATTTAAGGTTCTCAAAGCAAAGAGTGTCTATTTTCACCACTGAGCATTCTCTGGTGCAAATCAGGCTTATTTTTATTAAAAAAAAAAAAAAAAAAAAAAAAAAAAAGATTAACTTTGATTTTTAGTTAAAATGTACAGTCTACCATATAGAACTTTATGTTGACACCTGTCTTTGGAACATTTTATTTATTTATGTTGAAAAGATGTGTGAAGATGCAATGCTATATGTTAAGACTAAGTATTATCAGGTAGAAAGGACAGAATTAGAGAGAAGCAAACTAACTTGAGTTCAAGTTCAGCTTTGGCACTTAATTGATTATCTCATTTTTAGAATGTTTCTTCATTTGCATTAGATGGTTAAATTAAGAATTAACTATAGAAAACATATCTGGTACCTTATATTAAATAAAGGATATCTGTAATTATAATTATCATTGATAAATTATGCAAATACCTTTTAAATAATAAATTTATTTTAAATAATAAATTTACAAGATAAAATAGAAGAGGCCAATATAAATTATAGTGTTAAAAGCAGTCTGTTTAGATGACCAAAAAGCTTTAAAATTTCCAGTGTTTTTCCTGAATCTAAAAAAATAAGCTTAACTTAATTCCTAATAAAAATTTCTGTTTCATACTAAAATTTCATTTAAGCATGTTAATACACCAATCTATGAAAGATAATTCACATCATGTCTTTGATATTAAATGTATTACCACATCATAAATATTTTATATTAAAGTTTAAGTGGATGTGCTAAATCATATTTACCAATATTTTAAAATCCTTGTGCTTATGAAAGAAAAAGAGTTTCAACTTATTAAATATGTATCTAAGGTCATTTTAAAAAATAATGTGAGCTGTTTGTAAACTTTTTTGGGGTGGGAAAACTTGTGGCTTATTATTTTTATTTTATTTTAAAATATGAAACATTTCACGGATTTGCGTTTCATTCTTGCAGAGAGGCCATGCTCTGTATCATTCCAATTTTAGCATTATGTACTGCTGAAGTGAGCACTACCGAAGCTAGTTTTTAAAGGTTTTTTTTTTTTTTTTTGCCATTTCTTTGTGTGTGTGTGTGTGTGTGTGTGTGTGTGTGTGTGTGTGTGAACGCTGGAAGTTGAAAAGAGAGCCATCTGTCCACCTACAGTCAGAATTAGAGGTGGCTGTGAGCTAGCTGACACAGAAGCTGAGAAACAAACCAAGGCCCACGGTATGACCTACAACTGCTTTTAACCACGAAGCCTTTCTTCGGCATCAGGGAAGCTTTTTAAATTTACTTGATATGAATATGTGTTTGCCTGCGTAAATGTTTGTTCACACATGTGTGTAGGGCCAGGCCAGTAGGGTCCGGGTTGGATCCTCTGAGGAGGGAGGCATAAGTGCTTATGAATTATCTTATGGATGTTGGGAAACGGAGCCACCGTCCTTTACAAGATCAGCAAGAGCCCCCAGTAGCCTTCTATCTAACTGGCCACTACCCCCTATTTTTTTTTAATCGCAATGACTGAACAAATGTGTCTTAAGAACTGCAAAATTTTAAGAGGAACTTTGAGTGAACCATTCTTCCAATTTCACTCTGCCCCTATGCCTTATTATCTCATCACCGCAAATTATGGTCATCATTTCATTGATGGCATTCACACAGCTGGAGAAACTTGACCCAAGATTTAAAGTCATTTCATTCACTTCATTTTCTACATCTAGAAATCAGGCCTAATCTTTTTTTTTTTTTTTTAATTTCAGCGAAAACCTCTCCACTGTATTTATGTATGATCTTAAGTGGATAATTATCCCAGGGAAACCTAGTAGCTGATTTCTGTTGGCCGTCACTTATAATTTTTCCCAAGTAATTTCTCCACTTAAACCTCTGGAACATGATTTTGGCTTTTCTGTTATGTAAGATAGTAAAGATCATTCTTCAGGTGAAACGAAGACAAAAAGAAAGGATATAAAAAAAGAAAGAAAGACAAGAGAATGAGAGGGGAAATGAAGAGGAAGCATTAGGACAGACCGTTCCCCTTGCCTCCATCTCGGTGATGATCTTCAGCTCCGAGGATCTCAGAGTCACACACCAGGACGCCTCTGCGCAGAAACTGCGAGAAATTTGCCAGCAAAGAAAAGAGAGGGCTTTCAATCACTCATATGGAGGAAAGTACAAACAGGTTTTCTTCAGGTGCCAGGCTCTACTGGTATGTGCTTTAAAACAATTTCCTCTCTAAAGTTTTCAAGACAAGAAAGCCTGATTTGCTCAAGTTTCAGCTTTTGCATGATGCTAAGATACCATCTCAGCATTCTTGCTTCATTCCCCGGGAGGTGGCAGTTTCTCATTAAACTCACAGAAGGGGGCTGTGTTTTTCCTTCACCACCCTATTTATCACATCTTTCCTGGGGCAGGAAATCTCAATGTCCCTAGTCTTCTCCAGAATGGAAAGAGCCTCGCTAATCCCTCCCTTGGACTTTCTGATTTCCTTCATGCTGGGCTATAAGGGTTGGGCTTTATCTGCCGGGCCTCACACTACAACAGTCCTTAGGGAGGTCACTGACTAGCTCTCTGGTCAAGGAATATACTGAAAGGGGTAGAGAGGAAAGTTGGCCAACTCTGTGACAAATGACAGCAGAAACAGGGGTCAGGGGACAGCTCCCCTGACTATTGGGGTCTGTGTGCTCCTATGCCAACACACAGCCCACAGAGCAAGAAAATTCTACTATTTCATGATCACTGTAGCTGGCGTGTGCTTTAGCAGAGGGTACTGCATTTATTTGGGGGACCAGTTGTCTGTTATCAGATTGCCATTTCCCCTGCTCTCTTCTCTCTCTTAACTATTCTACAGTATATTATCACTTTATTTTACTTCCGTTATTTCCTCTGACAGTGGTGCGGGGCAGTCTGGACTCAGAGTCACTTCTTCTCTCAAAGTCAATCTGTCTAAATGTCAAAAAGGGAAGGAAAAAAAAAAGTAGAACTCTTTAAAATCCCAGCAATCTGGCATTTCTGAGGAAATATTTGATAGGTGTTGCATTTCTGAAGCTCTGTTTGTTGAGAGGAGTGGAAAGAGAGGATAGGGGGACAATTGGGGTTGAAAATACTTTTATATTCATGCGTAGTGCTTTCCAAAGTGTTTCTGTATTCATACTTGACCCAGACATAAAAGCAGAATCTGTGTTGACATAAGGACTTGTTTGTTTTATTTACTCATTGGGGTTGTTTTATTTGGGGTGACTCTCCTGGCCTTTTTGAACAGATCTGAGATATCTGCTAACAAATTTGGGGAAAAGCTTACTTTACATTTTGATGAAACACACAAAAATGAGTAATTATTTCCCTCATTGTCTCCATCTTTTCTCCTTCCTTTCCCCTTCTCATTCTAACTTCTAACTACCTCACCTCTGTCCTTACACCTTCTGTCTTTCTCTATGTTGAAATATTGTCAAATCTGTTATTTTAAAAGCAAATTTCAGAAAAGGCTCTATTGAAGGTTTTGCGACTTGCCTTTTGGGATAAATGCTGGCACTGAGTGTTTTTGGGCTATTTCAGACCATCCTAATTATAGGCTATCAGGAATAGAATTAGAGATGGCGTAACTAGGTCACCAGATTCCAGTGATGGCACATGGCTTTGTGGTGGGGTATCTGGGATTGATGAAGCATTTCACCTAACAGTTCTTCCATTTAGTAACACCCGGACGCTCCTGTTTGTCCAATAATGCTGAATAACAAACTCAGGAGGCCCCAAAACAGGATGTGTTTGTGGCACCATATATTCCATAAGTATCTGAAGTCAGTGTAGTCTGTCAGTTGTCTACCTGTCTCAGAATACAAAAACCAAACAAACAAAAAGTACAAGAAAGAAACATGCATGAGCAGCGGAAAAGATCAGGGGACAGGGCATAGGATGTACTACTGATTGAAAGCTCATGAAATTTGCCAGGCACAAAGGTAAGTGTTTAATGTACTCATTAATTCCAAGCACAGCTCAGGGAGGGGTCTACTACCCCATCCTAAAAGTGGATAAGTGAAGGCACAGTCAACAACTTCCCCAAGATTACAATATTCATAAATAGCGATGTCTGGATATTTTTCTCCCTCAAGTGTTGTTTTATTACTATTGCTCATGAATTCCCCATACTCTGAGCGAGGATCACAAATCTTTTTTGTTCTTTCTTGGGGAATTTGCCTGTTTTCCAAAACTTGAAGCAGATTGTCAACCTTCAAAATAACTGCCCACTCATCTGGCTAGAGAGGCTGAAAGACAAAATGAATGTATTCTGGATTAAGGAAAGCGTCGCTAATTTCATTCTCTGCATCCCATGGGTAAACACATGTTGGCAAAAATGGGTGGCAGTCTAATATTCTACTACATATTTCACTTTAATTTATAACATGAAGAAAGTGTTTTTTTTTAATAATTTGAAGCTATTTTGTATTTAAAGACATTAAGACCACCAAAAGCGTTGGTTTCTTTTTCTATCCAGTGAAGAAAAATAGAGAATAATATGAAGATCTCTCTCAGTCAAAATTATACATTTTATCAGAATAGTACTTCAGATTTAAAATATTGGTTTATAGCTTCCTACATAAGTGAAACACACACACACACTTCTGACTTCAATTCATGGTGAGTAAAAACATTTTTACTTATTAGTTTATGTGTTCGTGTACATATGTGTCAGGACAGGGATCATCCTCAGATATCTGCCTTTATCACTGCGCACCTTGAGACAGGGTGTCTTTGTAGACCTGGAGCTCCTCAATTTGGATTAAGGGGCTTGCCAGCTAGCTTCCAAGACCCTCTTGTCTTTGTCTCCTTAGTATTAGAAATACACGTGCACCTAGGCTACAACCAGCCCTTTATGTAAGGCCCAGGGATCTGGACTTGGGGTCCCCAAGTATGTGTAGCAAGCATTTGACGAACTGAACCATTTTTTTTAGTCCTTCACCTGGTTTTTCAGTAAGGTATCTACATATATACTTTCAAATCAATGGAAATTTCAGAATAAACTTCCCTTCAATTTGGCAGTTTTTATTAAGAATCCATGATTCTTTCCTGATTTTTAATGTGAGTTATTTTCTAGGAGAACTGACAGCAGTTCAGTCATGGGTTTGAAAAAGCTGATTTTCAAGGCTTTTCAGATTCTTGCTTCTGCGCAAGGGATATCTCAATGCAATAAATATAACATTGTGCCCTCAGATTTATGGGGCCAAGGTTGATTATCTCACTCCCTCTTGGTTCTCTTCTATGCATCCTTCTGTTAGGAGTAGAACGATCATATAGGTCCTTCTTGACTGCCATATAAAGGTCTCCTGACACTTCCATACCATGCACTCTTTAATGTAAACAAAATAGAAAACTAGATCAGCTGAGATATAAAACCTTTCTTTAAAAAATTTATATATGAAATGGACTTGAACTTGACTCTTCTCATAAAAATCTGTAGCTACTCATTATGCTGTATGCTAAAGATGTAAAAATTCTACCTCTCCTTTTATAAGACTCGTACTCTTATGAAGCAGGAAGAAAGTAAAAGAGTAAGAGAGGCTAGGGGAGAGAGAGCTGTCAAAAAAGAATTGAACCCATGGAGACTGGAGTGGAAGACTCAAAGGTGAGCCATGAGACCCCAATGTCATCACAAGAGGCAGTGGCCTGCACCTGAGGAGGAAAAAAAAAATAGAAAGCATCATGTAATTTATTCACACTGGTACATGAGAACATATTGGAGGAAGCTAACAGCTGATCATAGTAACAGATAGGGTTCAGATCCATTGCTGACAATATTGCTCTGCTTAGATTTTCATCCTTGATGCTGTGAGGCTCTATTGAATATGTTTAAAATACGAATGCTCTACATACATATTTCTTTTCTCTTCCTTTCACTGAAAACAGGGTGCCATAAGGAATTGAAGGCAACTGTTTGCAAGACAGCAGAATTTGTTGTGTGGGGACATATTTATCTTCTCAACCACTGTACAAGGAAGACATCAAAGCCATGAGCTCCACAAAATGTCTTCATGGTTTTAGATTTATTATTAGACAGGAAAAGACTCACTTTGCCCATGAATTGCAACATACAGAGCTGTGGAAGAATTCATATTCACTCTACTCTCAACTAGGATTTTTTTCTCAGCATCATTTATCATTAGTTTGTTTGAGAAAACATACAACAGATCAATAATTTTTTTTAGTCCTGCGTATCTCAGAACAAATATTTCACCTTTCTGGATGCTTGAGTAAATCCTAAAGGCAAAGGATTTTTCAATAACAATAAACAAGATTATTTCCTAGTGAGGTTTATCATTTTGTTTTTTAAAAAGCATGTAAAATGTCTCATCTTTATTTATTTTTCTAATATTGAAAGTGAATGTGGAATGTATCTTACTTAAATAGCTCCAGAGAAGACATTTCCACTTTGAACATTTGACCTCATATTGACATTCTTTTCTCCTATTGACAGCCTAAGCAAATCTTCTTGTCAATATAAATTGTGTGTGTGTGTGTGCAATTGTATAGAGCTGTGTAGACTTCCTCCTCAATCACTCCCAAATTTATCATTTGAGCTTATCTCTAAATGAATCCTGACCTTACCAATTTAGCAAGACTAATTAACCAATAATTCTGTGACATCCTTTTGTCTCTAAAATCAGGCTCTTTGGTTTAAGCACATGCTTCCACACTTGACTTTTTTACAGATTGGGGGATTTGAACATTTATATGTGAAATGGACTTGAACTTGAACCTCATGCTTCTTAAGTAAGCACTTCAATGACTGTGATGACTTGGTGAAGAAATGTCTCCTATAGGCTCCTGTATGTAAGCACTTGTTGGTGTCCAGTTGGCAGAGCTGATAGAGGGAGGTTATAAAAACATTAAGAGGTGCAGCTTTGATGAAGGAAGTTCAACACTGTGGGGTAGGCTTGGACGATTTACAGCATTGACCAAATTCCTGCTCTCTCTCTGTCTCTCATATATAGATAAATGATGATCATCCAGCTTCCTGACCCGATTCTTTTCTGTTTTCCTTACCCTATCATTATGGACTCTAGTCTTCCATGTGAGTTAAAACTAAACATTCTTCCTTTAATTATGCAATTTTATCACAACAAAAACATAATTAGTCCACTGACTAAGCCATTTCCCTAATCTCTAATATTTGATTTTTTTCATGTTTATATATTATTTAGAAACTGTATCAGGTACGTAGGCCAAGGAAGCAGATCAATGCCTTGGTCAGTCATCATGAGAAACACTTGCTCCTGTATCAGTTGAGAATGAGTACAGAGTCATACAGCCAGACATTATGCAGGGTGAGAGACCTTGGAATACTTACAGGATGTCTTCTCCAAATCCTTTCCCTCAGAGCTCAGGGAATCTTCTGGAAGAGGGGTGGAAAGAGTGTAAGAACCAAAGAGGATGGAGGACACCAGGAAAACAAGGTACTCTAAATCAACATGCTCCAATACATATGTGAACTCACAGAGAACAAGGCAGCATCTACACGGTAATCACGAGATGGGTTCCTAGAGTTAAAAGAAAAAGTAAACACATGCCCCCACCCCTAACCCAGAAGCTACCTCCAATTGATAGTCACTCACAAATGAAAAATTAATATCCTCAAGGGGAGTCTCTCTGAGAAAACATACTGCTCTTAAGAATAGGCTCCATGCCCAGCAGTAAATGGCCAACAGAAAAATGAACACAGGGACATCTTTGGAGCTCCAATTCTTATTTCATGTTATCATTTCAGACTTCCCACTGCCTTTTAAAAAAATATCATCTTATTAGTCTTTTAATTTTTAAATTGACTTACACGTTATTTTCTTTTTATTTTACCTTAAAGGTTCTTTGGATATATATATTATGATTTTCACTTTAGTGTTTTATGGGATTCCAGAGTCTGAGAAAGAGTGCTTCTCTGTTTCTTTTTCCTTCTCTTAGACTTTTTTTTCCCTTTAGCTTCTTTTTTCCGATTCTGATTAATTAGTTTTTGTTTTAGCTTCTATTTTCTTATTATCCCATAGAAGCCTGCTTGGTTCTGAATGATAGAACAAGTAGATCTAGATAAGAGAGGAGGTGGGGGTAGAGCTGGTGGGAGTATGGAAAAGGGGAACTGTAAACATAATATATTATTTAAGAAAAAAAAAACTACTTTCAACAAAAAGAAAACATAGGTCGGGGCTGGACTGATGCTCTGAGAAGAACCCTCTGACTCATCATTTGCCAAGATAAACCATTGTTCTTCTGGACAACAGAAAGACAACATGTCAACCAATTCCTGAGCTTGACTTGAACATAACCTTCTAAATGTTTCTCTCCTTAGACTGTCACAGCATTAGACATGTGCATTGTTTGTCCACAACATCTGCTTTGTTCACTGAAAAAGAAAGCCCCATGAAGGTTCGTTAATTAAGTCAGAACCCTTGGAATGGACATTTGAGGGAGTCATTTGAAGGGTGAGATGTAGCTCAGTGACAGAGCACTTGGTAGGTGTTATGGGGCCATTAAATGTTAAAACAGCAGAAAAATAACTGAGCACTATAATTATGCTTACAAAGGAATAAATGGTCCCAAATCAAGGTTTTCTTCAGAAATTGTGTTATTTTGATTTACAAACATGCCTCTTTTATTTGTGTCAGAAAATAATTATTACTGCCCTGTTTGCCTCATTTCCCAAAGTCATTTTTATGCCAACTTCAGTTGATTTTCTCTTAGATGTTTACCATAACCCTGAGCTAACCAGGCCAGATACTTGTTAGTCTTTTCTGCCTGTCCTACTTGATCTACTGTCTAGCTAAGCAAAACTATTAACACCAAACAACCCCATTGTCCATGCTGGGAACTTGTCCTCTACCATTTCAGTTCACTTTCTCAACAGTCATACAAGGTGAATATTGTAATCTGCTTTTTTACAAAGATATGTAAGGTCAGAAAATTTAGCAGTTTGCCCATAGCCATCAAATAAATTTCATCTGATTCTAAAGTTTTCTGTTCTATCACTTCAAGCATCATGATTTATTGGTACTATAATATTTTCACGATTCAGATGTCTTCACATCTTCATACAGACATTGAGATGTCTAAGAGAGCAAACATTCTACCCTATTAGACATCAGTTTAATTTCAAGATCCCAAGGTAGAAGGCCAGATCCAACTGTTGAAAGTGGACCTCTAGCCCTCATATAAATATTGTGACATGTTGTGCCCACTCACACACATATTATACACGGTCAATAAATAATACTCTGTATATACACATACACACGCCCAAGCACACCTTCACTAATTTGTCCCATTCTATCTAATTTGTCTGTGTGATTATGAAACACCTTTTCTAACCTCCTTGGAGGAGCTTAGTAAGCAGTTACTGCATATAGACTGTTTGCTAGAATCTCTTCAAAATACTCAGAACAAAACTCAGAGTGTTGATGAGCTGCACAGTCACATTCACCAGTCTTTAATGTCTTCGCTGCCTCTTTGGTCAAGACAGTGGGCATCCTTCTCATTCCCCACTCATGCCTTCATCCCATCTCTGATGCTCTTAATATTCAGCACATCTGCTGAACTTCCCTTTCCCTACATTTCAGGCTGTATTCTTTATTCAAGGCCCATTTCAAATATCACTTCTGCCCTTAGCATGGATCCATTTTGTTGATGAAATTTCTCTCAATTAAAATGTTCTTATATTTCTTGTCTCATGTCTGTTCTCTCAACTTTACTACAATTTGGTAAGATTATAAACTCTGCTAGACAGAGAGTGTGGACACACTCTTTTTCATTTCTCACATGACACCAAGCTTGCAGGAATTACTGATTTAATCATTTTATATAACCATTGGCAGAAGGCAGAGAAAACAACATGGATTTGTTGCAATCTAACCCATAGCCCAACATTCTGAGAACTATCTACATTGCTAAGTACAGACCCTTGTCCAGTGTTATGAACCACAGACTCCCAACAAACCAATGTCTCCTCAATATAAGAAAATAAATTTTAACATGTTAAAACATACTATAAGTAATAAAAGTAGCCTCATAAAATACATAGCATCTCTCTAACTGTAATACTCCATAGCCTAGTCAAAACCTATTAATACCACTTTCATGTAAAGATTAGATATAGTCATGTATACAACTGTTGGAAATGATTAAGACAAGGCAAGAATTAAAGTTATGAATATTTAAGTTGCTTTATTTAATTAAAAAATCCTCTTGGAAACCTTAGCGTAATACTGCTTTAAGTTATGCAGATTTTGCTAAAATACCTGCTACTTAAATGTCTATTAAGATAAAGACCCTTATATTAAGATTGAAACTCAGTGGGTGCTGGATGGATACCCACCATGCCCAAGTCATACACAAGACCTGTTGGAGCCTGGAAGGCAAGAGCTAAACAGTTAGTTTTCTGTATCGTATAAATGTTATGGCTTCAATAACCCCTAATAATGACCCATATCTTGTGACATATTGTATATGGTTAGGAAATATTGTTGTGTTTTGAATGATTACCAAGAGAATAAGGATCTCCCATATGTAGTGCTACAAAATAAATTGCAAATGTAGCAGAAGATATGAGCAGGGTTTTGTAATATTCAAATGATAGGAAACAAGTAATAATGAAATTGTTAGTCTTGATCTAGATATGAGTATTTTTGGTTCACTCTCTCCTTAAACATATTGAAGCTTTTAAAGTGAGCGATTACTCACTCCTAGATGGTTTCCTTTGCTGGCAAGGGATCAAAGTTTCCAGGTAGGTCATGGAGGATAGTTCTCAGATCTTCTGATAGGGCTATCAACTGAAATCACAGTTCTCAGTACAGAATCAAACATCATTCCGATTCCCTGCCAGGGCTGTCTTTCATAGAACAGGAGAGACAAGAATCACATACCTAAGCCTTAGGTTAATGCAAGACCACACTCACCTCCAGGAATCTCTGTGCAGGATATGAGAAGACTGGCAAGATAAGCCTTTCCTCTTTTGGCAGCAGAGTACTGATTGCCCTTGAGATTTCCTGTGTTAAACGGCCGATACTTTCCACATTCATTCAAATATCACAAAGGTTTTGCAGGCTTTCTAGTGTGTATGTGTGCGTGTGGGTGCGTTTGTGTGTGTGTGTGTGTGTGTGTGTGTGTGTATGTGTATATTTGTGTGTGTTTGTGTATGGTTTGTGCTCTCGAGTGCAGAACTTTGAAAACACATTATCTTTATTATCTTTTGGGTTCTATATGGTCAAGAGAGTACAAACTAAGTAATTCTAAAAGTGGCCAGAAATAAGTCTTTCTGTCCTTGAGTCCCACCTTTTTTTTTGTTTTGTTTTGTTTTTCAAAAAAAGGTATTGCATTTCCTTTTGTGTGACTGCAAAGCTTGTTATGACGCTGAAGGAGACATCTCAGTTGTTTTGAACTATTTCTTCTTTTTCTTCAGTGACCTTCCCATATTCTCTTGCAAAGATTTTGAAATAAGGAAGTTAACAGTCTCCGAGGTCCCACTATTTCCTATTGCTATTTCCAGTAATAGCTCTCAGGGATATTTTGTCACCAAGATCCACAGAATTGAATGCGATAGCAGCAAAAGGTACTCCGAGGAGAAAATGAATTCCTTATGTTAAAAGGGGAAAATGTGTGGGGGCCTTAGAAAGGAGGCTGTAGACAATGCTGAGCTTTTCTATAAAATATTACAAAGGGATGGCTGAACTGGCAGATGATTAGAAGATTGACGTAATTTTTGAAAATAATAAAGGTGGATTTCCAATTTATTAAGGCTTTCATGCATTTTCCTTTTAAACTCCAAAACTTATATGATCCATTTATTTTGATGTGTTTTGTCAGTGACAGTTCATAAAGCAATATGAACTGATATAAAGACTACTACTATTGTTTCTCTCTCTCTCTCTCTCTCTCTCTCAATAAAAGTCTGGCTGGGATCTTGGGCAGAAAAAAATCAAAAAACCACTGATCATCTCTCAAAATAAAAATAGAGATGTCATTTAGAATTTACATGCATGGGGACCTAATTAATCCAGAAGAGACTTTTGGGAATCTAGACAATTACCTTCCATAGTGAAGCCCATATTTCAGTTCAGAGTATATATCTGAGGTACTGTATTTTACCTAGCTGCCATTTCCAATCTTGGAAAGAATTGAAAACAAATTCAGAAGACTTGTATCTAACACAATGATTAAGGTAGAAATGCAGCTGGAGAATCAATAATTACATGTAGATAAACTGTCATTTCAAAGTTCTTTAATGACTTATGAAGTAAAAGAATATATATACTATTTATAACTTTATACACCTTGTGGGTCCTGGTGCATGAACTGGCTTCTTGGAACTCATGCTCTACAGAGGAACACCTTACTCAACCTTGATACTGGAGCAAGGGACTCGGATCTACATCAACTGGATATGCCAGACCGAACTCACTCACCTTGGGATTCCTTGCCTTCCCTGGGGGGAATGGATGGAGAATGTGGTTGGGTAAAGGGGGTGAGGGAGAAAAGGGAGGAGGGTATGAAAAAAACCTTTTTAAATAAAAAAATTACAAAAACTAAATAAAACATATAAAAATCTTTATCCAACTATATGAATACATTATGTATATAGTAAAGTATATGTAATGTCAAATGTGCTTTTGTTCATTACATTGTGGGAATATATACATAGCACAAAATTTGTGTTGTTTTGGTATATAAGATTTTTGCCTACACGTATGTATGTGTATCGCATGCATGCCTGGTACATGAGGAGGTCAGAAGAGAGCGTTGGCTCCCTTAGAACTGGAATTAGGAACAATTGTAAGACTTCACATTGGTTTTGGGAATCACCAGGTCGCTTGAAAGAGCAACCAGTGTTCTTTACCCTGAGCTCTTTCTTCAGCCAAAAATTTTACTTGTAATTCCTCTTTTCCAATATTACTACTTTTTGTATCCATAAATTCCACTGTATGGCATACATGCTCATACTGAAGTCATTTGTTCTTTTTTGCTTGATTTATTTCACTTAACATAGCGTCACTGACATTTGTCCACATATGACAAAACTGCCTGTCTTTTGGAGACTGTATAATACTCTGCTTTGAATATATGGCATTTATTATCTGTTCCTTGTAGATAAATGCTTGAATTGCCCCTTGAGTTTGGGTATGGTAAATCACACTGCTTGCTATGAACCAGGTATATCTAAATGGGTTTCTATCTTTAATTCTTTGAGGTACATAATGGAAATATACTTGCTAGATAATGTGATATTTGTGTCTTTGTTTTGAGGACTGCCCTCCTGTGTTTTATCCCTCCTCACAGTCCCTTTTGATGTACACAAAATTCCAATTTGTCTACACTCTCATGAAGGAACACATGAACGAGTCTTCTTTACTTACTTTACCTTACAGTGACAATGAACTTCTTTTGTGGTTGTAACTTACATTTTCAAATGACTACCAGTGCTGAGAATCTTTTCATGTGCTTGTTGGACAGTTGCATAATTTCCTTGGAGAAATGTCTATTTCAATCTTTTACCCAGTTTTTAAACAAGTCAGTTTTGTGCTGTTGAAATATAGAAACTGAATATGTTTTTAATTATACACCATACATTCAGTAAGTATTCTCGGAAACTCTGGATTGGGATAAGAGAAGATACAAAGATCTATAATCAAACAACCAATGCCTAGGCAACAGAGTGGATGTTATCAGCCACAGAGAACATGGGATAGAGAGAGGAGTCAAGCCCGAAACTACTGGATTGCTCATTAGAGCAAATTTTGCCAGTTGTCATGTTAATTTTGATGAGCAGGTTACAAATTTAGGAAGTGAGTGACTCATTTTTCCATTCCTGACGGTTGTATTACAAAAAGAATTGCGTGCACTCATCTGTTTACCGGCAGCCAGCACCCAAACATAACAGGTCAGTTTGATGAGTTCGCTCCAAAGCCGTCAAGCAGGGCTGACTTCTTCGTTGCTAGGCTGGGCTGTGCAGAAATAGTCTGGGATTTTCTTCGCAGAATAGGTCACTGCGACCTCAAGGCTTCTGGCTCCACCTCTGAAATCCCTCCTCTAGCTATGGAAGTTCTGCCAAATTCTTTCAACTATAAAACCTAAGGCAGATTAGTCTTTCGCTGATGTTCCCACTGCTCCTCTCTGCTGCTACTGGTGCTGGGTCCTTCTCACCTTCATCTGGCCCCGACTTGTCTGCTAACAAGTTTCTTCTACCCACCCTGTGCATCCTTTCTTCACTATAGCAGTCTACCCCTGCAGCAGTTACCTTTGCTTCCTGCCCTCATCCATTCTGAGCACGTGTCCAAAATCAGAAGACCTGTTACAACAGGCACTGTTAGGAGCTTGGCAATGTTCCAGGAACCGGTTGTAAGGCCTCCTTGCTATTTAAGATTAAATGAGGCTTGGGGATGATGCCGATGAAATTGTTTAGAGAGCTGGATGTGGTGCCTCTGCAGTCAGTCTATGTTCTACCATCATTACAGGGGTTGGACTGACTTGTCTTTCAAGTCTGGGCGGATGCACCTTAGCAGAGGTGCCCTAAGGAGTTTCTGCTTTAAACACATGCAGGGCAAATCCCTTTCTGAAGACTCCAAGTGGCTGTTTATTTTGCCAACACTGTGAAAGTTCCTCCTTGCTACACAGACAGATTATGTTTTTAACCACATGGAAGCCATGCTCATACTTCTATCATATTCTTGAAACTTTTTCTACCATGCATTCTTTTTCTCTTAATTTAACACCCAGACATAGCTCTTGAGCACTTAGCAAGCACCGGGCAGTGTGCTTTGGAGCAGGATGCAGATCATCAAGATGTAAGGCATTGTGCTCTTTGGAGTCATACATACTTTGATTGGAACCAAGCTTCGCAACTTACTAATGAAACCCAGGGCAATGGACCTCATTAGTAGTCACTTACCTCATTTGTAAACTAGTGAGAGTCATAGTATAATTCTTAACACAGTATAGCTCAGCAAAGGTTATCTGATATTGACATATGCAAATTGTTTAGCACAATGCCTAGCACAGAGTATAAGTTCAATAAACATTTTCAAATTGTAATATTTTGTTATTCCTGGGATGGAATGTAATATTTTCGGCCATAAGCAATGCATCGGCTAATATGAAGACAAGCGTGTAATCAATTACAAGACAATATAAGAACTATAAGAAATTTACTAAGCTAAAAGTTTCAAAGGAGAGCTCATTAATTCTCCTATGGGCAGGAGACTATCAAAGCTTTTGTAGTCAACATCCCAAAGGAGATTTTATTTAGACTAAGACTTAACAAGCAAAAAGATTTTGATCATTTTTCTAATGTTAGAAAAATTTTTATGCTTAATGTGTGTCTCAAAGCATCCCTTGTTGTACTGAATCATTTTTCCCATTACAAATCCAAATTTTATCAATCTTCTTTCTGCCTGCTCAAATGTCAAATATTCCTTAATTTTCCCCTAATGAATGAATAAATTAAATATTACTTGAAACTCTACTTGCATGCTAAGGTCTGAAAATAATTTTTCTTTTATAGAAATGTATTTTGGCCTGAGAACTGCTGTAATAGAATATAACATGTATTAACATGAATGCTGCCAGTCATTCTCTGAGATGACTATGATAAACGTTTCCATTTTTGATTCAATTAAAGCTAGTAGAGCTAGGGAAAGAAAAAAGGCAGAAACCCATACGGCAGCTTCTTCTTCTTCTTCTTCTTCTTCTTCTTCTTCTTCTTCTTCCTCCTCCTCCTCCTCCTCCTCCTCCTCCTCCTCCTCTTCCTCCTCCTCTTCCTTTTCTTTCTTTCTTCCTTTCTTTCTTTAATGCAGTCTACACTTTCCCAGCATAAATACTCAACTGATCCAGAGACAATAATATGCTAGTGGAGTTTGGGATGCAATCTGCTGATATAACACAAAACTCTTAGAACAATAAATATGACCCATAATACAGGGAACTGATGGCATCAGGATAATTAGATCCATCAGTGCATTTAGTAACAAACCAAACGTAAGAAAACCACAATCCGGCAAGCTAGAGGCTTGTCCACTTTTGCTAAATAGCTCCTACTAGATATTATTCAGTGATAAGAAAAATAATCAGTAGGCTTTATTGCGTAAATAACTGAGGCAAATTATACCTATAATAATCCCAGAAAAACAAAACCCAGAAGGCAGTACACAACACACTCCCAACCTCTGTTCCTAGCAAAACCTTCCCAGTTCTACGTACTGGGAAATTAACTATGAGTTACAGCAAAGGTGTGGCCATCACTCAGATGTTAATCATCAAAATCATCAAACTGTTCCAAATGAGTTCTAACAAACAGGTCTGGGAATCCATACTGTTTAATGGCCAGCCTTAAAGAAGATAGTGTGAAAGGGAACTGGAAGAGGAGCGGTGGCATGTAAAGGAACCATATACATACAAAATAAACATATGCAATATTAGCATGGTTGCACTGAATGATAGTAATAAATAGGTTGAAATAGGTGGAATCTTGCATAAGTCAAATTGGCTATTCACTGGGTAATTGTGACCTATTGGCACACTTGTTGATGTGCTATATAGTCTATAAAATAATTTGAATGTTTTGCAACAGGAGATGACTGCAATTTATGTTCTTCTTAAATCACCATACATCCCAGGGTGGCTCTGTCTTCTGAATTCTAGGATTATAGGCATATAAAACCATGATTAGATTAGGATTATTTTAATCAGTCCTAACACTTCCCATATACACCTGATCTTTTAGGATCCACTCTTTACCTTACTTCCTCCAAAGCACTAGTCAGAGCTCACATCACTTCTTATCTGCTTATGAGTATGATCAAAAATTGCATCCCTATGTTTAAATTACACATTTATTATGGCACTTAAATCACTACATTATTGACATTTCAGGTGAAGCTGATTTTTAGTTGCTTTGAGTCATTATTTTGCTCTACTTTGTTCAGTATTTAAACTTTGAATATCACATATGCTCATAAATTGTCATTAACCAAATCAAACAACTCTGGTACCACAATTCTGAACATAATAATTGGCAAGCTACACAACAGCTTCCTTAGATAAACCAACAATAATTACCTTCAGTCTCCTCTTTTCAGCTTCTAGTTTGAAATCATTAGCTTCATTTTCAGCACACAGAAACTCTATGAACATAAACAGATAGACAAAATAATTTGTTAATTATAATAGGTGCAATTCAGTTTATTTTACAAGGTAGAAATCTGAAGTTCTGTAATGCAAAATCTGTCTCTTGAATTTAAAACTTGGTTTAACTGATCTCAAAACTGTGCCTTGCGCCAAGTGGTTCTTCAAACTGATTGAAGTATTCAGCATTATTGTCTGTATTTGTGGCAAAATTTTAAGTCAAAAACAGTCTTAAAAAACTAAGATTTTATTCACCTAACATTAAAAAAAATCAGTACTTACCCTAAGAAACACTATACATATTTTAGTAGATGATGCTAATTTTTCTTATTAAGATAACAATGTTTAGGCTGAGGGGTAAAGTTAAAAATTTAAAACCTGTAGATTTTTTTCACAAGCAAATTGGGCATTCTCTTCCCAAGGTCCATTAATATGGTGGTATAGTGCAGACAGTGTTAGAGTCAATAGCCCTTAAACTCCAGAGCAAGTGGCTACAGCCAGGTAATTTACATGTCTGATGTGGAATGGTGCTTGGCTCAGACAGACAGAGCATGTAAAACTTTGCAACTTTGCTCATGCGATATGACTTATATGACTTTAAACGCATATCCTCAGTCTTTGTTCTTTTGTGCCGTAAGTTTGGCTTTGAGAACTTTGCAATTTCCCTGTGGGCCTTGTCAGTAGGGAAGACAGACAAGGGGGCAGTAACACTTCCTGTTATCTTAGGCTATAAATTCTTAGCCCTCCCTCTTGCTCCACCACCTTGTCATGAGTCTTCAGCATCTGTTTAGACTTGCCTTCTGAAGCCCAAGCCCAGATAACACAACTCTAATATCTAAAGCTATTGACTCTGGTCAGCATGGATTTGAAAATGGTATTGGAGATTATGTTCTAAAAACCACAAACAAGACTATGTACTTCCTCAAAGTGTGTTATTATAGTCAATCATATCACATTAATGTTCAAGGAACATGGCCATCCTCAGGGCCTCTCCCTTTCTTTTCCTCTTCATTTGATCTTCAGTACACCTGACAAGGTTAAGAATTATTTTCTTACTATTATCTGAGTCCTGGTTACTTAAGTGGATGTTCTTTATTCATTTCAATAAGTCAGAAAGCCATATCACTGTATGTTTGCAAACACACACACATACATAATGTCTGCGTGAACAGCTTAACAGCTATCCCCCAAATCATATTTTTGCTTATATGGTTGACTGCTTGTTGTTTTAAGTGGGCTAGTTCAGCTTTTAATTTATTTTCTTTACAAGTCTCTTAATTATCATAATAATGTGTATTTGTGGCTTCAGTATTACCCATGTCCAGTGAGATAGAAAGCTAAAAGCTATCCCCTTTCTTGGCCAGAGTGCAGGTTATGGCAGGAAACATCTGAAGTTCAGCCCAGTAAAAGCCTGATGGAGCCCATGAGGCTGGGCATCACAGTCTAAAGGATATCCATAATGTGAGGAAGGGTACTAAGAAATTTTAAAATAAATTCTAGGGTACTTTTGTCAGTGCTTAGTCAAGTGTGTACACAACCCATCAATCCCAAGTAGTTTGATTTTAATATAAAAGAACACAGAGAGGAGAAACAGTTATATTTAATATTCTTTTTTGAAAAGTGACTTATTTTATTTTAATCCTGTATAGGGGAGGGGAGGGTGTTCACACCAGGGCAGACGTCCATAGTGTTGAGAAGCAGAACCCAGATCCCTTAGAGTTGGAGTTACAAGTGATTGTAAGTCTCTCAACGTAAATGCTGAGAACTATATCTGGGCCCTTTAGAAGAGCAGTATATGCTCTTAACTGTAAAGTCATCTTTAATCTCATACTGTTGATCTCTTGGTCAGAAAGATCCATTACTCAGTTAATAAAAGAGAAAGTGTTAATCTTAGAGCAATGTGAAAATCTGATAATATAGACTCACTGTGATGCTAAATCGAGAGAGACTAAAACATCAGCATCAGCAACATGAACACTAGTCATGAAGATCAGCGCGTGTACCCTTCACTAATTTATTCACCACTAAAGGAAAGGATTGATTCTGACATGTTCCTGTTTCTCATGATGGATAGAAAAGATGACTCCTTCCAGTTATAAATATTTGTATACATAAATTTCAAAGTCCTAGGCCTACTCAGGTCTCCTGAAGATCTTCCTCCCTCTGGCTTCTGTGAATTCACTCTTTTGAAAACTACTGCCCCGTTCAGATTTTGCTTTTTGCCCCTTGCTAGTTGCTCTGCACTCTGAGATCATGAGGTGCCCTGCTTCCGGGAAAGGAAAAGTAAATACCGGGTTGCCTTAAATGAGGTCATAGATTCTTCGTGTCTCAGGCGCCACTAGCAACTGCTTACTTCCAACCTGCTGGGCTGCCCATGAACCCGTGTGAGGACTGCTTTGTATTTGGTTGAATAAAATTCACTGTACTTCTAGACAAGTTTCAAAGTGGAATTCTTAGATCTCAGGTACAAATCTCCTCAGAGATTTTCTTTTTCTCTGCTCAGAGGAAGTGACCATGTGTAATTGGGAAATAATGTATTCATCAGTTTTCTTATCTTCAAATCCAGCAGATATTATTTTTGGGAACTAATCATATTTCTATTTCCTTAGAGTTTCCTACCTAAATCTATTAAAGCTTATGAGAGAAAGAAAGAGACAGAAGGGGGAGAGAGAGAGAGAGAGACAGAGAGAGAAAGAAAGTCTAAAAATAGCATAAGGCAAACAATAGCCTGCTTTGAGAAATGAATGGAAATTATTTGCTCTTTTATGCTTTTTCCCTTCTTGTGTAAAGACCATTTTTGCCTCTTTTATTGCTTTTACTATGTCATATAATATAACAAAAGCAAAGTATGAAAAAAGACACACATATACACATATGTTTTTAAAGATAAGCCAGGGAAATGTGTCCTTATGAGTTGACCTGAAAATTCTGAACTGCATAACTTTCAAATTCTATGTTGTTACTGTCTGAAAGAAAATCTATATTTACAATCCTACAAAGAGACAAAATAAAATCACTTGTTCTGCCAATGTCTGAATAAAATGTATTCCTCACATCTTTGTCTCCGTGTGTGTCTCTCTGTCTATCTCTATCTGTCTCTGTGTATGTGTGTGCATCTCTGTGTGTGTGTGTCTGTGTCACATGTATATTGGTGAAAAGTATTTCTTCCAAATCAGTGCCTTTTGGGCATCTGAAGTTTTTAGGGTATAATGTATCTCTTAAATATTCTGAGTATAGCTAGGTGATAGTGGCACATGCCTTTAATTCCAGCACTCTGGAGGCAGAGGCATGCATGTGTGGTCTACAGAGCATGTTCCAAGACAGCTAGGGACACACAGAACAACCCAACTCAAGGAACAAACAACAACAACATCAAAATTCTGAGTATAAAGTATTCCGTGATTTACCCATTGATTTACATGAGGTCTAGGGAAGCATATCATAAGGTGATCTCTGGAATACGATTCTTAATCATTTTAATTGAGAGCATAATACTGTAAGACACTAACAAAGGGAGAAGAGGAGGAGAGACCTCACCTAGTAAATTTGTTGTCTGAAACTTTTAGGTTAACTTATGAGGAGCTAGTCAGTCTCCAGAGGTATTTTAACAATTTTATTTCTGGTTTCATTTTTTTGGGGTGGAAAGAAAAATCTACTTCTACAGTGCCAGAATAAGGATAATAATAGAAAAAAAACAACATAAACAAATATGCTTAGCAAACGTTAGCATTATTTTATTAGTCAGATGTTAACAGGCAAGGCCGGCATCCACCTGCGTACAAAGGGGCCTTGACTCCACAGCTAAAGTTGACTGTCTTTCTAAGATGCATGGGGTTTTCATGCTAAGAATGAGTAGAGAGAGGTGCACTGAGAATGTTATGTACATCATTCCCTCCAAGTGCTTTGCCCTTGTAGGAAATCTGTCTCCAGTTTTTCTTCATGGCCCACACTTACTTGACTCTTGATGAAGCCATCCCATATTTAATGCTGTTCAATAACATTGAAATTTCCTGTAATATTCTGAGTTCATCAATTTTATTATACTGTTGTAATATTATCTTTTATCTTCTCTCTCTGAGTTTCTAAGAAGCAGAGAATGTGTATATCCAGGTAATAAGTGTGAATTAAGCAGCCAATTAAGATATGTATTATGAGCTAACCCTTTTAGCTCTATATGTCTAAAAATAGATTACAATTTGAATAAAAGAATAGATTTTAAAAATAGTACTGAAATAAAAAAGAAATAAATGTAAGACTCAGTAGGGAAATTGTCTGTTTCCTAGCAAATGAAATTTTCATTAAAGAATGAAGAATTTTGGTTGGGTTTATAATGTGATTAGTTGTACGGAGTTAAAAGACCCCTACAACCAAAGACTGACCATAACTCACAAGCATTGATCGAGCTTTAAAAATAAATCTAGCTAAATATAGAGCTTTTTTTTTCAAATTTATATTATACAAACATGTTTAAGGGAAACATTGGGTGTCAGAAATTAGGAAAAAAATGAAGCTCGAGGTAAAAAAGGAGGAGAGAGAAAGAAAAAGGAAAAAAAAGAGATTTTAACCTGTATAAAGTGAATTCAGGAGGAGAAAAGAATCCCTAATGGAAACATCGATTTGCCTGCCATGCAACATTATAAGATCTCCCATTTTCATCTTTAGAAAATTCTTTAGAAAAATTTACATGACGATTCACAAGTTCATCCTGGACTTAAATTTATAATTTGAAGAATGCAGTGAAATTGTGAATAAAGTTTCAAAAGAAACATAGGATAAGACATGCTATGTACATTTTTACATTGTTGGGATTTTCTGCTGGTGTGCATGTGTTGTATCACATTACATTTCAAAGAATAAAAAAACTATGAAGTATACCATCAAGTTTAATTGTAAGAAGTGCAACATTTTACAGCATAGAAAAACATAAGCTAAAAATACACAGAGAAAATATTTCTAGGACAGGGTTAATTAATGTGCAAATGCTTATAAAAATTCATAAGAAAACATCCAGACACTAATATGCTTTAAAAAGATGAACAGATAGTTGATAATTAGTAAACAAACATATGGGGATATGCTCAAACTCACTGAATATTAAAATTATAAATTGAAAGATGATATCCTTGAATATTATTAAATTAGTAAAATTTTAAACATACTATAACCCTGTATAGATGTGTTTGCAAAGCAGTCTGAATTCATTCTTTGCTATAATTATTTTAAATTAAACTAGTCTTTTAGTTTAAAAAGAAGCTTTCTTTATATTTCAAAAGTCACAAATGACCACATACATATAATCCGTGTTCCTGGAATTAATACAAAGGGCAGAAAATGTCAAATGGATCAAGTTTGTCTACAATCCAACAATTAATATATGGATTTTGTTTTCAGAACAATGGTCTTCAAACTTTTTCCCTTAAGTGTTAGTTTGACTTTAAAAAAGAACCAGCCTCTCCTGAAGTTTACATGTTTGTTTCACTGAAAACAGCCAAGACAGCATTTCATCTTATTGTGCAACATTTTGCTTGAACACAGTGCAGCTTTGATATGCAGCTCCAAGAGTGCTGTAGTTTTGGAACCGTCATGATGTTAAAATACACATCAATTGTTGCTTCTTGAACTTACTCATACATAGGTTTGTTCAACTTTTAAACTGAAACAAGTTTTATTTTTTCATGTCAAGGTAAGAACATATACATATCTAAGAATATAAATGTTGGAAATGATTAATTTTTAACTACTGTTGTCTTATTAATTAAGAATACCATAATTCACTCCAGTAAATCTAGAAAAATGAAGAAATGCATAAAAAAGTAAAAATTTTAGTCATTTACCACTCAGATGTCCCTAATTAATATTTTGGATCTCAGTTTGTTTTGTAACCTCTAACAAAGGTGTAAATGTAATGTGCATTCTATTTTCTCAACCTCTTTGGGTTTTATACAACCGGACATATTTTGAATTTCATTAACTTATTTCATCTCTTCATAATTTTAAACCTGTGCTGTATTTAAAAAATATCTCCCATTTAATTCAATATCCTGTGTCAAGACAGATCAAAAAGGATGTGAACAAAGGAAAATTCATTCAAATATCTAATAAGAGAATAATGTCACCAAAATATTTCTATAAAGACTATTTCTTTTTTAAAAACCCTTTCTCAGTTTGCTTCATAGAGCAAATGTCAAGTATTTTGGTTTAATTGTGATTTTTTTTACCTTAGCTCCAAAGTCAATATTCTGCCATCCGATGTGGGCATATTCTTCTTACATGTGAATAGAAAAGGCCGAAACTAGGAAGCACTGAGCCCAGGGAATTGAATTTGCATCTAATTCACTAAGCATACATGTTTACATGACCTTTAGAAAAAGGAATTAAACCAGTTTTTCACTAGCTGTAGGCAATCCACGTTAAAGAGACCATTGAATGAAGAATGTAAAATTCTGTCTACAAGAGAGCAGGCCTAACAGAAAACATCTTGAACTCCAGTGTATTTTACTCTTTCAGTTGTAGAGACATTAGCCTGACATGTAGATGCTGAAGACAGGAACTACAGGGTGTATGCTTTAGACCTCGGTTGCCTGTTTTACTCTTGGTTCAATCATGACATGAACACTATTTTACTATGCTGAAAGTAGATCTCTTCAAAACTCAAAACAAAATTTTAATATTTTATTTCAAAGTATCCAGATTGCCTTTTTGAAAATTCTTAATCAAACCAAGATCTGAAATCAATGATGATCTCTCTCAGAAACATAAAACCAAGAAGCATTGGTGAAAGGTAACTCTGACATTAAATGTTCATCTGACCATCAGGAAGTCACTTGAGCTTTACAGAATCTTATTTTTATTGCTTATGAATAAAAATATTGTGTTATGTTATTTCCAAGTTTCTATCTAACTCTAATGTTTTTGAAAGTTAGTAATTACTCATTATGAAAATATAACAAAATCCCACTTGTATATTGCCAAGAGGCTACAGTTTTCAAGGACCTCAAAGATAGGATGAAATAAGTAAATGTCATCTTGTTCACAGCCTTACACACTATCTCTAAGAAATAACTAGCTAGATCTTTACCAGATAAAAGGAATGTTCATGTAAACTGCTGTAAATACACATATTTAAGACTTGGAGAATGTATGCTCATCATGCTAATACAAAATTGTCTATTACTACAGATGTTTAAAGCTCAGCTGTATCTTGCTGGAATACACTTGTAGTTTCTTTGCTGGATATTTTGCCTGTGTCTTATGTATGTAAAGGATTGTGGCATTCAAGGAAAAGCAATAAGAGAAGAAAGCATAAAAAGACAAAAATGTCAAAGGGAAAAAATATCCTAGAGTTAAAATGTATAACAGTAGTTGTCTCTCTAATAGTCCCATGTTAAATTCTTTGAAGCATATAATAAACTATTCATTTCTATTTTTTTCTCTCTAAAATGCAAGAAAATCTAAGAGCTCTGTATGGCCAGTGGGGAGAAAGGAATCAACAATTTGGAAAAAAATGGGAAATAATAAATAAAAGCATTAATAAAATAAATAAAATAAAAACTTGGGGATCCACATTCCCCCTTCCCCCCAACACACACAAAGAATTAATGCAATTATATGTGGCCAGCATGAACAGAAACCAAAGTGGCATCTCAATATTTAATGTAACATATTATATAGGTCTCAATTCAATAGATTTGCAAGATAAACCATCAATGTTAGTCAAGGCTGAGCAAAGAAAGTAGACTACATTTAGATAACAAACAAAATAAAAGAAAATTTTGTATTAGCTAAGAGTTGTTTGGTATGTTTAGCTCACAGAAAGAGGAAGCTGAGAAGAAAGATCCTCTCTATTGGTATAAAAGTTAAATGGACATTAAGGAAACCCAATAAATGTTCTTTGTAAGTAAGCGAGGTAAACTAATTCTGTTAGATTTTTAAATAAAACACAAACACGAAAATCGGGGTCATCTCACAAAATATCACCAACCCGGCACCACACTGAGAGAAGCAAGGAGCATGATTTAGGATAGATGAGGCAGTCACTCAGGTCTTGAACTATTGTGACAACAAAAGGCAAAATTTAAAAAACAAAAACAAACAAACAACAAAAACCCCAAAGAAACCAACCCTGCAACGATCGCAGAAATAATCCCAAATGAGGCATAGTCAATAGTAAAGCCAAAAGGCCCCATGTTGGGCAGCAAAAATGTTAGGGCTGCTCCTGGTTTGCAGTCAAGAATGGGGTTGCCTCTATGCTCAGGGTTCTGCTTTTCCCTTGGGGGAAGGGGCCAAGACAGTGTGGAAGCAATGACCTAGCCTCCAGGAACAAGTTGAAACAAGGAACTTAAATTTTATTATGGATGGGATAACCTTAAATAGTTACCCCCACCTCCACTCCAGCAGGAAAAAGAGCTTTGATTGGCTGGTATCTGCAGCTACTAGCAGTGGTCTCTAGATGTTCTAGTAATGTTGTATCTGGACTCTGCTCTCATCAAGACCAGAGGCAGACTGAAGGGTAGCTTATGTAGAAATGCTTAGAAGTGCATGTTTTTAAGGTACTAGTTACTGCCAGTTTGCACGAGCTAAGTCTAGGCTGGTCTCTGAGCCTTAGAAGCAATAACTACTTAGTGTCTATCAAATGTACATGAATCCTTATCAGAGGACTGGGTATACATTAATGAGGGAAGCCAAGTCTTGTCCTCCTGGGGCTCCCATTCATGGAAGAGGGATCAATAACAATAACTGTTACATGTTAAGTGACCATAAGTACCTAGAGAACAGAAAGACAGCAAAGAAACAGGCTGGGTTGGGATTATTTTGTGCAGAGGTTCAGAAAAATTCCTTTGTACAGACTGACATTTGAGGACAGGTATGAATGAAATGGGAAAACAAATCAGAAATTTCTCTGGATAGAGGATTTCAGGAAGGGTAAAAGTCTTGGAGTGGGAATATCTTTGATTTTCCAGGGATGTGTACAGTGATAAGTGTAGAGGATCCAGAATGTAGGAAGAGGTAAAAGTAAGAGAGGAGGTCAGAAGAGCAGAGGTAATAGTGAGCAAGTAGATCAAGATACAAATTTCAATGCTTGCTCAAAGGAAGAAGAAAGCCTATGGAAGAACTTTAAGCAAAGAGTCACATTTATAACATATTCCAAAAGAATCTTTCCAAGAAGATAGACCTGTACAACAGTGATTCCCAACCTGTGGGTCACAGTCCCTACACAGGTCACATGTCAGTGATTCTCCCTATCAGATATTTACATGACAATCCATAACAGTAGCAAAATAAAAGTTATAACGTAACAACAAATAATTTTATGGTTGGGGGGAGGTTACCACAGCATGAGGAACTGTATTAAAGGAAGGTTGAGAATCACTGTTGTAAAGAAACTACGGTCGCCCATCGGTTCCTGTTCTGCTTCCGGGACCGGGTGCTGTCTGCAGAGTAAGCCCCAACGAACTCTGTAACAGGTGCAGATAAAGTTTACCTGTCACCATACCCACAGCTGCTACTGAGGGAATTTGCACGGCCTACCCACCTCGACCTCGAACTGAGTGAATAGATAACTTCTGGGGTCTCTGAAGGGTAGATTCAGACCCTGCCCAGAGAGGTGACAGGAGGCACACAAGTCTAAGTGCCACAACTGACCAGGAGCCATCTAATCATGAACCACTGAAGCCATGGGCAAACGTCGTGCAAAAAATTACATAATAATACAAAGAACGACATGGTAACTCCAGAAGAGAGTGACGATCTTACAAATACAGGACCTGAACTGAGCAATGAAGAGGAAACAGAAGGAAGCAACACCAAAAATTCCTTTTTGATGATCATCGAAGCTCTCAAAGAAGATATGAAAAATAGCCTTAAAGAAATAGAAGAAAATACAAACAAAAAATTGGAAAAGATGAACAAATCTATGAAAGAAACATGCCAGGAACTAAAAGCTGAAATAAAAGGTGAAATGGAAGCAATAAAAAAGGCACAAAATGAGGCAAAGATGGAAATAGAAAACCTGAAGAAAAAAGCTGGAACCACAGATACAAGGATAACAAACAGAGTTCAAGAGATGAAAGATAGAATCTCTGAAGTGGAAGACTCAGTAGCTCAAATAGATATATCAGTCAAAGAAAATAGTAAAACTAAAAAAGCCATAACTCAAAATGTTCAGGAAATCTGGGACACCATGAAAAGACCTAATTTGAGAATAATAGGAATAGAAGAAGGAGAAGAATACCAGCTCAAAG